>JASSUY010034915.1:2171-35456 GCA_032466535.1 Forpus xanthops | reverse complement strand
AGGAAGGAAGGAAGGAAGGAAGGAAGGAAGGAAGGAAGGAAGGAAGGAAGGAAGGAAAGAAAGAAGGAAGGAAAGAAAGAAAGAAGGAAAGGAGGAAGAGAGGGAGGGAGGGAGAGAGGGAGGAAAGAAGGGAAGAAGTGAAGAAGGGAGGAAGGGAGGGAGGGTAGAAGGAAAGGAGGGATCATGGAAGGGAGGGAAGGAGGGAGGGAGCATGGAAGGAGGGAGGAAAGAAGGAAGGAAGGAAGGAATCTTTAATTCCTGCAAAAATACACTTTTAGAAACAGAGGGAAGAGAATTTGAGAAGTTTTCAGTCATCTATCCACAGTTGTTTAAAATTGATATACCAGAACACTATACAAAAGCCAGGTTTCAATGTATTTACATACATGAAACAGTTTAAAAGAGAAAGGGGAAAAAAGAAAAAAAAAGGAAAAAAAGGAGAGGAATTTAAGAGCCTGAACAGCTGGTTCTTCTGGTTTCTTCTCAGCAGGGCAGACTCCTCCCCACAGTAACAACTCTGAAAGCATTTGACTAATTGGGCAACTAAAAGAGATGATCTTGACAGAGTTTTCTTCACTGCTATGGCTTTTACCCTGGAGATTGGGCAGCTTGGTTAACATAAAAGTTTTTCTGTTCAGTGAAAGGAGATGAATGTATATCTTAGGTCAAATTCATTCCAACTGTTTTGAGTTTGGTTATTAGACATAAAGTGGGAGGAACTTAATGAAATAAAAGTAACAATCAGGTTGTCTGCCAGGGTACAAAAGAGTAGCTGGCATCTAGTCTGACCTGTGCTCCTTTATTTCTCATTGGCATAAGGGTTGTTACTCATACAGATGATTACGTTTTTTCCATTTTTTAACTTACTGGAGCTTGATTAAATATCTTTTGGAGGCAGCACTTGAAATATGTAAATTACTTCCTTTCTTCAGTACTATTGCTTTAATGAAGACCTACAAAAGCTTTGTCCCTTAGCAACAGATCTCGTCAAGCTCTACTTATAAATCAATGACATATAGGTGAAGCACATAGAAGGAACAGATATTAAATGGGTTTTATTGGTCAAGGCCACTTTTTGTCCATGCAGAATCTAACATGGTTAATTAATTAACTAAGAAAAACAAGCCAAACAACATTTGGCATCTTCCTCTTGGTCTAGTACTCACTGGTTGTCTACCAGTTGTCTCTAAAGGTCTGGATTATTTTGTAGTAATGAAATGTTTTACAATGTTAGATTAAATGACCGCTTTGAAGACTGAATAAAATTTGAGCGCTTTGTTAAGAGCAATAATAATGATAGATTATTGCAATAACTTAATTTTTTTATCATGGGGAATTGATGTCTATATGGTTTTCAAGGACTAGTTCTTCCATATCTGTATGTTTAGTTTCCAGAACAATTGCAGGAAAAATTGCATTTCAACTTCAACCCCAACTGTAAGGACAGGCACACTATTCTGCAGAATTTTGACTTAAGTTAACTATCATAACTACTATATTCATGGTGTGAAAATAATACATTTTCTCCTTGTCTTCCATACAATGCTCCTGCATTAAGGTAAAAATTATTCTGATAAGGAAAAAAAACACTATAAAAGGAAAATCTTTTTTGTCATTATTCAGATAAGAGAATTAAAAGATAGTGCAGTAGATTAAGCAGGATAAAGAAATATGTATAATACAGTTTTGTTACCTCTCTGCAAATTGCAATTATCAACAACTATGGATGGATTTTCATAGTCAGAATGAATGAAGCTGCTTAGCTTGACCTTGTGAAACCTCACATTTCTTATCTACTTAAAGGATCACTGCTCTTCAAAGTAACTGGAAAATACAATCTACTATTTATACTTCATTCTTAAAAAAAAAAAAAACGAAACGAAACAAAACAAAAAAAAAAACTTTTTTTGATCAAACTCTTCAGAAAACCTCACAGAAACATGCCCAAACCAGAAAGTTTCATTCCCTAGATGGTTACAAGAGCTTGCTATAAATTTAAAAGTGACAGATAAATAGAAAGCATTGAGTAACATTCCTCACTGCAGCAAAGGATGAAATTTAACTCAGAATCTGTTTGGCCATCCATAAGCCATTTACACTTCGGAAATGTGAAAGAACACATAAGTGGAAGAAGTCTGACACAAAGGAAGGTTAAGTCCTGTTTCTGAAAGTGGCAGCAAGTTTTCTAGAACCATAAAAGGTTCCACTAACATCTCTATAATTTGATCTTATACCCAATACTGGCAAAAAGCTGATTACCCATTCTGCACTCCCTTCAGCTGTAAATATTTCAAACCTGACTTTTATGTCTCTTCCCCATAACAATGTTACAAACTCTAAAATGTTTGTAACCTATACAGCTTGTTGTAAAGGCTTAATGTCCTTGACCTGAGAAAGAAATTGCGCTCAAGAAATCAGCTTTGTTCTATTTTGGCATATTAAAGTCAAAAGAAATACAGTATTAGTATCTAAGCAATGCAGTCTCTCAAAATAAAAGGAAGGCAAGAACTATTAGGGCTAAAGTAATGGATAATAAATGCCATGGGACCAACTGGAAAGAAACTGTGCTTAATACGAGCAATTTAGAAGTATCTTTCTGAGCTGGGAAAAGCACATCTGAGGTATTGTTCATGCTCTGTCAGTGCCAGACCACCCCTTTCATGCCCTACCTTGTTCATGGCACTGGTAACAGTAAAGTTTTTCTTATATCAAATAGTATTTTTTAAGTGCTGTAGAAATTCTGAACTGCCCCAGCTTTTCCCTTATCGCTATTATTAATGGCAGCAGTGGTTTGTGTTCTACCTTAGTTACTGGGCTGTTCTTATCTCAATCCGTGAGAGTTAGATTCTTTTTATTCTCCTCCCCATCCCTCTGAGAGTGGGGCAGGGGGAAGAAGGGTAGGGGAGACTCCAGAGATTGTGTGTTTTTTCTGAGCTACAGCTGGGCTTAAACCACAACACAGTGTGTCCATGAGTTTTCTTCTTATATTTGTACCATACTTATTGTTCTGCCAGCTATTTTTGATAAATGTTGATTTTCCTTTGTTGGGTGCTACTATAGGGTTTTCTGACAGCTTGAGTAATTTTGGTTTTAATATCAGTTATCTTCATCAGACATTTTCTGCCTTAGATCAACCAGAAATTCTTATTCAACTCCATTCTCTTTTCTGTGTCTTATATGCATTCCTCTTTAGTGGAAATTTCAAAATTCCTCAAATACCTGTATTAAAAATTGTCTCCACTGACCCAAGCTGACTGAAAGTTGTTCACTAATCTGTTGTTAGATATGAAACTTCTTCCTACCACTTGTGGCACGCAGGTTGTTTGCCACATTTAAGAAGATTTTCAGCTCCTCTGGAGAACTGAGTTGTTCATTTTGTATGCTGAGGACAATATCTCAGTCTCTTTTTAATCTTTCAACCATGTGGTGTGAAGCAGAGACCACAGTGCCAAGGTGTTTAATTAACCTCAATTGCTTTTGCCAGTCCCTCTGTGCACCAGCAAATGACAGTAGCATTGACTCGACACTGCAGAGTGCCTTTCTCTCATCAAGCAGGTTTCAAATATTAACTGAGCAGCACAGGATACAGACAACCTTAGGAATATTGTATAGGACCATGAACAGGAATTCTCTACAGAAAATATTTGATGCTTCTTTATGAAAGCATTGGTTTCGATTCTCCTCATAAATAAGTGCATTTCATCTGCTGCAAATGCTAAGAAAAGGTACATATATATTCACAATATTTCCCTAACCCAGCTGAAAGTAGGCCAATACTACCAGCTTCACCTATAGCACCACCAGAAGAGCTCTGGAACAATTACATTTGTTCAACATGTAATTTGATGTAATACGATGCATCCATATGGGGTCATGTCCTCACTGGGGACCAGTGACCCAGCTGCACTAGAAGATACTCCATAGAGCCATAAAATGAAAGGTGCACCTCTGCCCCTTATTCCAACCTTCTGAAGCCCCATATACCATGAGCCCCTTTGGGAACTCTTCAGCAGAGACAAATCTTCTTATGACCTTGCCAGCAACTAGCTACCCCATCAGAAACAACATTCATGCTACGCCCCATTACATGCACAATCAGAACCAGAGGCCAAACTACATGCTGATGAGCAAGAAGCAGCCTGAGTCCCTTGCACAACAAAAGGAACTCCCTAGAAAGAAAAATATGCAGCTTTGTGTCCTAGCCCTCAGGAGCCACAGCTGAAGTCCAAATTTGCTGAGTGATAGCATTGCCCAAAGCTGGATGCTCCTAGTGCACTTGTGTGCCCTGCCACACACCTGTTACGAGGCACAATCACCAGTGGCTGTGAAGGCATCCCCTCTTCTTTTCCTCCACCAACCAGTTTGGGGCTTTTACAGGGAAAGTTACGGACGATGACAATATTGCCTTACCTCATGTTAAGCCATGATAAACAGTTTATTCCCAGTACAGATTCCAAAGAACTGGGCAAGTGACAATAAAACTTCATTAGTTTTGCCCCTATGGGTTGTTGCTCCAGGAAGTCTCCAGGCAGTGTACACTAAGTCTATGGCAGAGTAGTCCAGCTGCACTCAGGGTCTCCTGAGGTCCTTCACCAGAGATGGAATTCCCAACACACCTGCTATGATGTAGCCATCTCTCCCTGTTTCTCTAAACTATATTTGTCACTCTCTTCTGGTTTCCTGAGCCTTATGGATGTCATGCCATGTGGAGTTCAGAGACAACCTTACATGAAAAGGTCAAAAGCAGAGCTATGAAATAGGCCCAGAGGTTTACAACCATAGCGGAGATATACAGTGACTTACCCTGAGGTGGGTCAGCCTTTCAAAGGTAAGAAAAGGAAGAAAACTTCAGGATGCAACAGAGGTACAGTGCTTTGGAAAGGTCATTTCCAGCAACGACTCAGAAAGCCATGGTTCGGGATTGCAAAGTTCTTTGTCTTTTATGCACATAGGGCAAATGTCACTTTCAATAGGAATAAATTTGATGGATGACTAGTTTGGGATTTTTGACTGTTTGGTGTTGGGTTTTTTAAAGTGATAATAAGCGAAATTAAATGCAATCCTTATTTAAACTTGGATTCCATTAACCTGCCTGAAGTAATATTGCTAAATTATTGAATAAGTCCTTTGAATCTCATACAAGCATAAATAAGTGCTCAGGCTGCATCTTCTGGAGGAAAGGAGAAAGAACAATTTAATTTTCTTTGTTTCTTTTTACCTTAAATAAACCCATCCTTTCACCTTCACAAGCGGGAATTCCTGTGTCCAAGGGTGCCCTCTGCAGGAAGTAGAGCTTGGCTGGTCCCACAGAGTAGGTCTGCAGGCCAGTGTCCTTACCCCAGCCCCTGCCAGGGACAGTTTCTACCCCTTACTTGTTCTGATTAAAGCACAAACTTGTTCCTGACAATATTGAGCACAGCTGTAATAGCGAAATTGTATTGCTTTCTTAGTCGCTGTACTTGTCATTTAAATGTTGACTGGGATTATCCTGATCACTGATATCAGAGGATATTGATGCATGATTCAGTTACTACAGAATTAGGCATCAATTGTCCAGCAGTCAGCATTGTTAATCTGACTCAGGAGCAATACAAATGTCCTATTTGATTCAATATCCTTACAGTATCCTTAGAGTGAACTTAGGTGGGGAGAAAAAAGGCTGGGTTCATACAGCTGGCAAGGCACTTGCGCAAGTTTTACTGGATTTATGCTTTTGATTTTTCTTCTGGGGTTCCCCTCCCACAACACTGCTCTATGTTGGCACAGATTTACAGATTGTTTATAACATAAAAATGGAGATCCCGAAAAAACAGAAAAATACAGTGTGAATTTCAATAAAGTAAGCTCTTACAGAAGAGATGCACTGCAAACGGGTTTATTTTTCTTTTTCCCACTGGCCTGCTTCATACTTTGTTTGAGCATCTTGCAGAAGCTTGTATGCTGTCCAGCATGCTTTAGCAGCACCTTGCACCGCTAGTCTGGCAGAGACTGTGCTCCTCAAATACAGATACACAAAAATCATCTTCCCACACCACTTACAGGTCTGATTGCTGCCAAAAAACCTTTCAGATTTTGGTAGCTTATAAAAAAATTGTCTCTAAATAGATACCAAAAAAGCAAATGGCCCCACTATCCTTTATTTCTGTAGCCAGTATTATACTATTATAAATGGACAATAAATTGAAGAGAAAAGCATAAAACATCTGGACAGAAGGATATTCTTCACAAAGCATTTTAAAATGCGACATACTGTTGATCAGAACTAAAATTCAAAACAAGAAAATGCACTCTCAAGCAACATGTTCCATTTTTGACTTTTTTTTTTCTTTGACTCTGCTTCATAATATTTTGCTTTGGAAAAGAAATGGTAAGAAAATTGTATGCAACTTTTTTTCTACAATATGTTGTAAGATGACTTTCTTAAATTATGACAATTTTTTCGTTCCAGAATGAAACTGGGAAAGCCATATCATTTACAAGATATCAACATTTTGATGAAGAAAGCTATTGTTATAATGCAGTTCCTAGGGCCTTTTTTTTTACTCTAATCTCTGCCATGCATCAGGGAATAATAATAAATTCTTTTTGATCTATCTTAAGTCTTTGCCTAGAAAAGGTAATAGATTCATTTCCCCTTAATGACATAAAACACTTTCATACCTCTTTCTGCATTATTTCTATGGACACTACACTGAAATATTGTATTTCAAGTAACCAGAAATAACTCAATCTGCTCAAAGTTAATGTTTCTTTAAAAAAAACTGCACCAGAATAATCTTTTTACGAAGAGATTAAAACATAAAGGAAATCTTTCAATAGACATACTAACATTTTCTTTTACATGGTGCAGCACTTCTAAATTTTCATTTAGTTACTTCTATTTAACTGATATTTTATGAGAAATTTCTAAACCAAGTCTGGCGCAGCTTTTCTGAGTTGCAGCAAACCACTTCTGACAGCAGAAATTAAATCTGAACATGAGCTCGGTTTTTATCATGATACGTCAAAATTGCAGATGATTTGAAAAAAAATAAACACTTTTACAGTGTGCATTGTTTTCTTTAACAATATTAACTAGTAGTGTGAGCAGAAGGATTTGTGGTTTTGGTTGACAAGAAGCTCAACATGACACAGCTGTGTGCACTTGCAGCCCAGAAAGCCAACTGTGCCCTGAGCTGCATCAAAAGATGTGTGGCCAGCAGGTTGAGGTGGGTGATTCTTCCCTTTCTGCTCCACTCTAATGAGACCCCACTTGCAGTATTGCATTCAGCTCTGAGGCCCCCAACACAAGAGGGATATGGACCTCTTTGAGGAAGTCCAGAGGAGGCCATGAAGATGCTCAGTATGCTGGTGCACCTCTTCTATGGAGACAGGCTGAGAAAGTTGGGCTTGTTCAGCCTGGAGAAAAGAAGGCACTGGGGAAAACTTAGAGCAGCCTTCCAGTACCTAAATCTGGAGAAGGACTCTTTACAAGAGCATGTAGTGATAAGGCAAGGAGGGATGGCTTTAAACCAAAGAGTGGACTTAGATTAGATATTAGGAGGAAATTCTTTACTTTGAGGTTGGTGAGACACTAGCACAGGTTGCCAAGAGAAGCTGTGGCTGCCCTGTCCGTGGTAGTGTTCAAGGGCAGTTGGATGGGCCTTTAAGCAACCTGGTCTAGTGGAAGGTGTGCCTGCCCATGGCAGGGCTGCTGGAACTGGATGATCTTTAAAGTACATTCCAACACAAACCATTCTATGATTTCATACGTGGGGAAACTGAGAAAGAGGCAGAGAAGCAAAAAAGAATACACCAGGTCACCTAAAAGAATGCTGGCTAAGCCAGAGGTAATTTCTGTAGAGTATAATCCTGATATGCATAATCCTATTGACTTACTCCATTTGTTTGGCCATAATTGAACTTTTTAGCCAAACAAATCAGAAAATTTACAACACAGTCTTTCAATAAGATCACAGCAGACAGAAACCAATGCCCCAGCACAGACCCTCTGGCACAAGTGATTTTGCATAGATAGACGGGGAATATAATCACAATGCTAGGGCTCAAATTGTAGCTCACAGTCTTAAACTGAGACATTTTAGCATATTCATTCATAACTCTGCTACCAGGCAGGCACATAATTTCTTCCTCCTTTATCAGGTGAGGATAAAGAATTTCAGAATCCTAACAGGTCTTCATCTTTTGCAACTTCAGAGTAGGTAATCAGTGGCTGCAAATGTCATGAGCTTTATTTCAGCCCCTGTCATTTTGCAGAACTGCCGAGTTTAGTCCAGTTCTCAGATACATAATTCTCCAAGCTTGAGCAATGCACGATAATGACGAGAAGATATATTCAACTTAAAGCCACACTGTCTCAATTTTTCCTGTAAGGACTCACGTCTCTATTACGGAATGTTGGAAATGTCTTAAATGCTTATTTCGTAAGTCCAGACATTTGTGGATGAGGAAGCATTTATGAATTATTTGTTCAAGGTATTGCTCTAATGAGCTGAATCTGTTCTGCATCAACCAAGAGCCACAGTCTGGAGGAACAGTTGTTCATTAGGATTAACAGCTCACAGAATGAAAAGAGAAGTCTAATAGCTACAGGGCTGGTATTTCTTAATGCTTATACATGTTTTTATGAAGTAGTCATTCACTGCACCATTTTTTGAAGGAAATATTTCTAGAGCTTAAAGCTCTCTTATCACATATTCCATCTGAGAATTTAAGAAAGATTAACTCCGCTACATCTGAATGGTTTTCCTAAAATTTCGCCTGTATTTGTGTTGTACTTGTTTTTCCTAATCCACTTACATGATCAGGCCCTTAGTTCCCACCATGGTCACGTAACTCTTCTGTTTAAATTTAGAAAATGTGCAAGAAAAAGAAAGAAGTGCTTAAGTACTGTCTGCCTTGGATTTACTGCAGGAGAATGCTGAGCTCTTGGGAAGACGAGGAAAAGTAAAAGGCCCTGTAATTTTCCTACGCACACATAGCTCACACCCTAAACTTCCACTCCTCTCTCTGCCTCTTGGTAAAGCATGATCAGATGCAGCAGACATAACCCTAATACAGCCTCTCAGGCAAAGCTGGTAGCAATGACGTTTATTTTCATAGGATCTTTGAAGGAATATTTTGTCACTTCTAAAAAAAAGTCGTTGCAAGGCATTCTGTAAACATGGTGCTTCCAAAGCTGCACTACTGACATCTGCAGAAGGACTGCTGGAGCAGTAACTTTTGGAATCCCTCCTGCCTCCTCTTTCTCTAAAGGAGATTAGTATGAAGGGGATGAGATCTGCTTCTGAGAACTATCATCTACTGCAAGCTGAGTTTGAGAAGTGAAGATGTTTAATTTTTGTCTGATAGCAACCCATTATCCCCTAAGTTTTCACTCCAAAGAGCAAACAGTGTTTCTGCAAACTGTTTGCTTAAACATTTATCCTTGTAAATCCCTCCCTTTTGCTGGAGCTCTAAAAGCTTTCCTTTCTCTCCTGCATAGAAGGAAGGAAATGTTGTGTACTTGTCTGAATGTAAACACATCAGTTGCCATGGGAGCAGATGCTGGAGCTATGATTACTGCCTGCAGCTGCCACTTTGCTAGGTGCCCAATTACTTTACCTGGTTACTCTAATTGAAGGCAGAATAAACACAATGCACATTATTTAAGCAAAATGCTTCATGACTGGCAAATGCAAGATGAAGGACCCAAAGGGTTCATGATATGTTACTTGCAGCAGCCTGTGTCATGTATTTTCATTACAGTATACGTTATATGAGGAGCAGTTGATTAGCAGAGATGAGAGCAAAAGAAGAAACAGTGATGAAGAAATGTGTTTATAAAATATGAAGTACAGCTTGAGATAAACAGCATTGAAATGAGCTACCTCCTATTCTACGAGCAGTGTCAAGTGTAACAGCCAATCTTACTTTTGACTATTAAAAGAAAAAAAAAAGAAAGTTCCTTTTCTAGAAGAGGGTAGTTTCAAAGGCAGCTCAAAACAGGACAAATAACAGTGTAGCATGAGTGGAGGGTCAGATTATCCTCTTCCTTCTCCTAAACCTCCTGCTGCCTTTCCTCCCTTTGAAATCCACTGTTTTTCTACTATAAAACTTTTGACACAGCACTAAGCCTGCACTAATTAACTGGAACAATATGAGACAAAATCCAAAATAGAGACTCACAAAGGGTTAACCTGAGTAGAAAACATGCATCAGTCAGTGCAACAGCTGAAAGGCAACCAGAAAGCCTGGGCTGCGCTCACAACAAAAAAAATATAAGAGAGGGAAGGCTTTTGAACCAAACTGTTGGCAAAGTCTTGAAAGTATAAGCATGTAAACAGTTTTGTCTGAACACAGCAGGAAGCAGGACCCCATGTCTGCTTTTTGTAAAAGTGCAGAGCTGCCCGCAGTACTTGATGCCTCCAAACATTTCCTCTTCTTGCAAAATTAATCCTTTTAGACTCCAAAACCTGGTGACAACAGGTCTATAATGACGTGTAAATGAGTGCTAAATGGATTAGTGTGTAAGGACTGAAAGTATGGGACCTTTTCATACTCATCTATGAAATGTTAAGAACAGCTTCTGAGGTGCTGTGCTCTCCAGGTGTCAAGCTATTACTAATGACAGGACAACAGCCTCAGGAAGTCACATCCCAGAGGATTAGCCTCTTCCAGCAGGTCTTGTCCATGCAGATTCTTTGCTGACTTGTTACCATAAGCACTCATGAACAAATTAGATGAGACAAAATGCAGGATAGCTGTAAGTGATCTAGGCTCTTACAGCAAGTGCAGTTCTGCTCTCTCCTTTCTGTCCTGCCTCAGAAGCAAGTTCAATGTGCTAGAAAAATATCTGAGCTAGGAAACCAATGGAGAAGCCCATGAAGACAGGATCCTTAGGATACCCTTTGTGGACAGGCTCAGGTGCTCCAGAAAACTTGAACTACTGCTTTCATCTTCCTCAGACTCCCAAAACCTCTTTCACAGGGCAGCACAAACACCCTCCAGCCCCAGACCTCCTACATGGTCTCCCCTTGTGCAATGCCATAGAATTCAACTCAGAGGAAGTCTTCTCACAAAGGACCACCAGCCAAAACTCTGATTAGGAAAGATCACACTCAGTGCCACAGTCAGAGCCAGGGCCAGTCTTCACCCTGCTAGTGCCAAGCAAAGTGTCACTGATGTGATCCTGCTTGATGGCTCACTTATGAGCTTAAGTTGCTTTGGCGTCAATCAGCTTTGAGCTTGCTCTTCCACAGGGAACACTGTTCCCATGCAGACAGCAAATGCCATGGGTAATCTATGCGACGTTTGCCTTGTCTTCTCTTTCAGTGCCTTGTGGAAAGTCCTTATGAGTTCAGTCTTGACTCTTCTCATGTCTTGAAACATGGACGCAGAAAGGAACTCATTCTTAGCCACCTGGTATTTAGGACTTTTGAGCAGTATTTATCCCAGGCCTGACTCAGGTCCTCGAAGAAAGAAGCTCAGCAGGATGTTGACGGCAGGCATTGCCAGTAAGTCCAGGTCTTGCAATCTCCTTGAGGGTTAAGGAGATTCTTCCTCTGTTACACACTCCAAAGAAGCAGGTAGGGCCTGTGGCTTACCAGATTTGAGGATAAAGCAGCCTTTAGGGAGCACCAGGATCCCCTAGGCTTATCTTTCCTTCTCCTTGAGTCTTTCTTTTGCCAGTCTAAATATACAGTGTATCTCAGGCAGTGTCCTAGGCTGGGTCATTTGTTTGAGTACTGTAGACAAGTTGAAGAGAAGACATAAGCTAGAAGCACCTTGACAGGTAAGTCATGAGGGATAAATGACAAGGTCAAGGATATGTCACTCAAGTTTGAAGCAGATGTGCTCAAAGCCCCCTGAAAGCATTTCAGTGGCCCAGCATACAAATGCTGATAAGGTGGTTTTGTCCTGAACACCTTTACAGAGGCAGTCTTTGGGAAAGATATAGGAGAGTAGAGTTGCTATCTAACCATCAAAAGTTGTTCAGGCCTTAATTCCTGATTCAGCTGATTGTGCTGCAAATTTACTTCTGCAGGCTCTGATCCAATTATTATGCATGCACTTAGATCTCAGAGTGCTCTGAAGGTTAAATGTGTGCATATAGATATCTACATCTTTTGATTTGCAAAGAAGTATCCATTAGGCTTTTAAAAAATGCACAGAAAAGTTAGGAAAGTAAAAGAATTAAGCACTTCTGTGAATTCCATTGGATGTGAATCCAATCGTAATACCTAAATATCTCTCAAAGACAGGCCCAAGGATCTAAGAAAATTAATTCTAAATCATAAAGAGCAACAGAGCTTCCTAAGGCATATTGGTGATATAAGGAGTATCTCTATGCTAGGAAATAAGATCATATGTGAACAGAGGTAAAAGCCTTACTACAATGAATCCTCTGTGTTTATGACCATTTCAAAAAATTCAACCCACAAAACATTTTTAAAGATAACAATGTGTAATTTATTGTTCTTAAAAAAGGAAAATAAATATATCCAAAGCAAAATACACTTAAAAAAAAAAAGCTAAGAAATTATCTCATTCACTGCCTTCTAATGTAATTAATTCACAAAGTACATTTAGCAAGGAGCTGTGAAAATTTAATCTGATATAGAGCTATTAGAATTTGGTTTCCTTGATTTCCTTGATTGCTTTATTACAGAGGACCTGGATTTAATTTTAAAGCAAATCTGAGAAAGTTCTTCAAATGCCAAGAAAATATTTTGAATACATGTAACTTTTAAAGTTGTGGAAACCACATTGTACAACAATCATACTGTGTGGTCTATAATCTTATTCAAACATAAATTACACATTTAAAGCTAGGATTCTCTTCTGTTTTATCTTTCACCACTAACTAATCACTCAAGTATTCTTGTGGGCAAGGGAGGGAGACTTGTGTTCCAAGTTTAGGATTGGACTTGAATGTATGTTTGTTGTAAATATGAAATATAATTGTGATTTCCCATCGTTGTACAGAATGCCATGGTTTCCTTGACGTTTTGTTTGGGTTTTTTTTCTTTTTTCCCTTTACTCTTGTGGATTATTTTTAACTGAATGGTGCTAGGGGTTTTCCTTGGAATTCAGCTGGTATGCATCTTAGACCAACTTCTACCTTCTATTTTTATTTATATTTTACTTCTGACTCTTTATATTTAGAAGGTGAGTTGTCACAGGAAAAAAAAAATTGTTCCACTCATATGATTTAATGGAAGACACTTTATTTACTGACAACAAATTACCAGCAATGAGTAATCTATACATTCAACATTTTTATCAGCAGTACAACAGACAAACCACAACACTGAGAGCTTTGATAATGTCAGTAAGCACCCTAATTTTCTAAACAACTTCCTAGAATTAATCTCAAGAAATCTAAAATCTTTCCCCCTCCCACGCATGCATACAGTCAAGCATTCCTGTGGTCCCCAGCCTCCCTTGGAGGATGAGTGGCTATGGATACCTGTGCCCTTTTCTGTTATTGTGGGTGCTTGAGCATTACACATGCCTAAGCTGCTGTCTACAGAGCACTCATCTTCATTTCAGCAAGAAAATATCCCACAAGGTCACATACGCATACTCCAGATGTGAGTCCCTACCTGATGCACACTGTATTGTACAATCATAGAATGGTTTGGGTTGGTAAGGACCTTAAGATTACCTTGTTCCACTTCTCCTTCCATATGTAAGGGTATCTCTCACTAGACCAGGTTGCTCAAAGCCCTGTTCAGCTTGTCCTCAAATACTGCCAGGGATGGAGCACTCACAGCCTCCTTGGGTAGCCTCTTCCTAGTCAAATAGTTGGGTACAACTTCCATCAAGGAGGATGGTCTACCAGGCGCAGATAGAAGTCATGGTGCTACTGGGGCAACATCAGCAGTGCCACACCTGATTTCAAACTGAATGGAGATACAGTACCACTTCTCACACCAAGGCCTGTGCCCCATGCTCTAAACGTTCATGCTTCTGTTACAATTTAACCTACCTCCTTTTCTCAAAAATGTCTTGGAAGTCCCCTGCTCACTGTTTGATCCCAAAAATGGTTGTTCAAGGGAAAGTTCATCACTGTTGCTTTCTTCTCAACATTACCAGCTTGGGGGGAACAGTATTCCCAGAATATCCAGTAGGGAGTATTGCATTCTCATACGTGGTTTGTATCCCCACTGCTTTCCTACCCCTCCTGGTTACCACAACATCTTACCACAAGGGGCTGCACACATTTTCTCACAGAGAATAATTTTGGGTAGAAAAGATGTGATAGGATTGACACACAGGCCTCCACTGACCAGAGTATGACAGCAGGAAAACTAATTTAACTAAATTACCTAGTCAAGATCAGTTTACAACAGATGGTTTACAACCTCAAATTCCACACCTCCATACCTGTACATGGAGCAAACATCTCCAGATCACAGAACAGCCACTATGTCTGTCCATTAACCTCCAGAGCTCAGCACGCAGTTGATGTGTTCCCTTATCTATTACCGAAGGCTTCTGGTAACACTTCTTACCTGAATGCTCAGAGTCATTTGGACAGTGCAAAGCCTATTGGCAGCAAACTAGGCAGACTCATGTTAGCTGTTTTGCTGCATATTAGCTGCTGGCTATTTCTTCTTTCTCACAGAGTTATGCAGATCTAATAAGTAAAATATTTTGATTGAAATTAAAAGAAAAAAAAAAAAAAACAGCAAAAAAAAAAAAAAAAAAGAGCAATATCCCTTCTAATATATTTTCAAACAAACTTGCATTCCAGACAAAGCACATTATGCATTTCCACAGAACATCCAGCAGCATCTTTTTCCTTCTTATCACCTAGCTACAAATTTCATAATGTACTGATTACAACCAAAGGAAAAATCATCTCAGATTATTTAATCAAAGGCATACCTCGGAGTCTTTTTGCCAATTTAAGTGATATCAGCTATTTTAAAATTCAGCTAAATTGTCACAAAACAGATTTTAAATCACACTACTGGCATCAACCCAAGAATGGAAACCAACTGAAAATTACAAAGTCATTTAATTGGCTGAAAGCAACTGAGTGTGACCTGTTATCAAGGCAATACAAACCTTACAAGCTTGAAAAATTACATGATATCATGATGCTGTAATCACCAAACAATTCTAACGTACCCCATGTCCAAATACAGTGAGGACTGCTTAGATCAAGGGTTTTTTTAAAGCATCTTAAATTCTTGGGTATATCAGTATATATATACTGCAAATCTGCAAGTATTAAAGCAGAAGAGGTTGTTAAAGCACTAGACTGCAATATAAGGGAGCTGAGGTCTGGTGCCTGATGGTTTTTACGTGTTGTCTTTGACACTTCACCAGTGCCCACATTTACAACAGTACCTGACATTTAAAGATGCAGGCAGATGCCTAGTGAGATTTGCAAAAGTTCCCAAACTGGGTGCATAACTTCCACAGGTTTTTTTAGTTCAGCACATGCTGGGATCAGTGGACAGCATCCCTCCAAAATCAGTGGATTTTAAGTCCATATTTTCCTCACCTGTCCAGAAAAAAAAAAAAAAAGAAAAATTAGGTCTTCATTTATCCCACTGCTGTATGACAAATTAACAGTCATGATTCATATGAAATGTATTACTTCAGTGATCCCAAATAAATAAAACTAATTGCAAGCAGTCAGCAAGAGGGAATCACATGTTATATTGCACTCTCTAATTCACAGTGAAGATAGTGGGGCCCTGGTGCACTGTGGTTGAAATTTCTGCCAGCAGTTATTCAAAATCCTTTTGTACAAATCTCAGCATTAAGTGTACACTAGAAGTTATTTATTAAAGGATGTACAGTCCCGCTAGTTCCTTTTGCTGTCTCCTCATTAATTACATTCCTTCATACTGTACATATTGACTTCTGAATTATACTTTGTTTGACCGGTGTCACACAGGGAAATTCAAAGTGGAAGGGGTTCACTGATGGTGGAAAGAGTGACTGTGAAAAATATCTTTCACATGCAAATCCTATCCACAGTGTTTTGGCAATAGACATGGCTTCCAGGCTCTAAACCAGACATTACTGCTGCATACTGGACATATTAAAATCCCTACAAAAGTGATACTCAACTTTGGAAGCTTTCAGTTCTAGATCAGTTTATTTTAATTTAAATCACCCTGGTGTAATAAAGTGGCACACATCAAGGTACTTGTTTGTCATGGGTTCAGCAGCAGCAGTCATTTTTCTCTTTTTCATAGTAGCTAGTGCAGCACTGTGGTTTTGGTTTTTTGGCTTGGAAACAGCACTGAAAACACCAATGTTTATAGTTATGGTTTAGAATGCTTAGGCTGGCCAAGGACTTTCTGAGCCTCATGCTCTGCCAGGGAGGAAGGGAAGCCGGGAGGAAGCTGGGAAGAGGCCAGGAGGAAGTAGAAACAGGGGCACCTGACCCAAACTGACCAAAGAGGTATTCCACACAAGAGCATGTCATGCCCAGGATGTAGAGACAGAGAGGAGAGACCCAGAAGGGTTGGGAGGGGGGCACTGCATGGTCAGACTTGGTATGAGGTCATGGAGGTGCATGGTAGGGCTGGGTGGAAATTAGTTGGTGACCTCTTGTATTCTTTCCTTGTATTTACCTTATCATTATTACTGGTGGTAGCAGTAGTGATTCGTGTTTTACCTTAGTTACTAAACTGTTCTTATCTCAACCTGTGGGAGTTACATTCTTTTGATTCTCCTCCCCATTACCCCTGGACTGGGGAAGATAGACAGGGGAGTGAGTGAGAGAGCAACTGCGTGACTTTGAGGGGCTTAAACCACAACACTGTTGAATCAAATTCCTCTCTCGTCATAGATCTGGAAATCAGAATGTACTTTATTTAAAACTTGATTCATGTTCTGCCGTTTTTTTATGGTTTTGTCTTTGATTTTTTATTTCTTCCTTCACTAGTTATAAAAGGAAGAAATGTACATTCTTCTCAGTTTCTCAGATTTGTTACAGTGCCAGGTCTTCAATAAAGCATTTACACTGAAAGCAGTCAAGAGAAAATTAAGTTCTGTAATCCAACCACTAAAAAGGAGCAGAAGCAAGAAACATTCACCATAAAATACTTATTTTTTTCCAAATAGCTGCTAAAGTCTATTTTCTCAGCAATTCTTCAGCCAAAATCCTGTATTTTCTATCACCTTCCCCCCAACTGTAGCCTACAAAAAATTAGCTGGAAGTGTTCCTTCAAGCACAAACTCTCCTAGATTGTTTCCCAAGAAGTAAGAAGAACATAATTTGCTGCCTTTCTTTCTATAGTGTACCCCAGCTGGGGGAGAAAGAAGGAAGCCCAGAGAAGTTACATGGCTCCAATGTCACCCGCTTTCACACGGCAATTAAAGCAGGTCGTGAGAAGAAAGAGGTAGGGTGGTCAAGCAAACACCCAGAAAATGTCCAAGTCTATGGCTCACTGCCTATGCCACAAGTTAGACAAAGGCTCTATGCTCTTCAGGCAAGGCTCTGGAGCTCTCGCCATCATTTCTGAATATGAGTATTGTGCACAGTAGCAAAACTTGCTGTCTCTAATCCATACTGCAATTTGATGGACCAGATCATATATTTTCCTACTATGAAATTAAGCAAAGAAAAGAGCAGTAGAAGAGCTCTTGTGATGAAGTAAATGAATTTTTTACCCTTGAGTGAAATTTTTCCAGCGTGTATCTGATCTTCAAGTGGCTCATAAGCAAACTAAGACATTTTAAAATAAATATAACCTTTTTCATTTTTCAGTTTTTTTCATTTAAGTTACTAAATATTTTGTTTGGGAGTCAAAATATCTTTGTCTTATTAAGCAATCACATCTTCATGGTCCTTTCCTGAGAAAAAAGGGCATTTTGGAGGTTGTCTAAAAACAAACTCTGGTAGATGACTCAGCCACCTTCTGCTTCTCCCCATCTGAGACCTAACAGCCTGCTTTCTTGTGTTTTTTTTCCAGACTTATCTATGCAAGATGAAATTTTCTTTAGCAAAAGACCCCACAAAAAGCCTCTCACCATTACTTACACAATCTCATCTGAAAAAAAAACAAACTTAGAAATTTAGGATCAGGGGGCTGCCCACGTGAATTTTAGCACTGCTAAGAAATTTAGTCTGCAACTGAATTTACTTTACATGGTGCTACACAAATGATCTGGGAAACTTAAATCCTGTCTATACCATGCTTCTTAATGTAAACAGAATATTTTCATTTCAGGTATCTTGGTACCACTGTGAAATCCTGTTTCTTTTTCCAGGAACGGACAATATGTCTGTGAGCCACACAACAGTAAAAACCACCCAGTATATCTAATGCTGCCATTGCTCCCTTTATACACACAAACTCTCTTGAACAACAACTTCCAAACTAATTCTGCATTACTGATCAGCTATGATGAGTCACAATTCCCTAGGAGAATTGGAGCTTTAGAAGAGCTGCATTTCACTCCATACCAGACTGAGAAACTAACTTATCACCTTTTCTTGGTGATATTTGAAGATCTGGAACAGAAGGACTTTTGTCTACTTTCATCTTAGCCCTCTCAGCCCTCTTGGAGAAGCTTCTCATGAAGATTTGCAAGTGAATCCTTTGACCCCTACGCAGGCACAATTATTGGTAGTGGATGCACAGATTACAAGAAACACCTATTTACACAAACCTTTTTCTCTCTCTCTGGTTTGAAAGAAGAAAGGGGAATATTTAAAAGGCCTAAATCTCACCTATATAGATGGATAAAACAATTCACAGGATAAGAAGCACTGAATTAGGAGCTTTCAAAATCCAGCCTGTCAAAAACACTTAGCCTAGAAGCTAAGGTAGAATTTATGCTGACTGGGTATGTCCAACAATCTTCAGTGACATAAAGCAACTCTTGGAAGCTAACTAAGCCCTAAATTACCAGCAATGTGTTCACAGTGATAAAAAAGTAAGATGAAACGTTTCCAGCATACTGGTAAAATTCATCTGATATTTTAAATATAAACGAGAATTGAAGATTAAATCTACAAGTCTTGAAAGTCAGATTAGCTGTGCAGACATATTACTCTATGCACAGCCAAAGCTCTGATGATGATTTTTGGTACATTCCAACTTTGAATTTCTCACCCACACTTAGTCCATTAATACAGCTTCATACAGACAATTTCTAGCACTGCAGCCCCTGAACAGCTTTTTGAAACTGCTTCGAAACAACATCTAACCTCCAGATAAACTTCCTAAAAGAGCTGAACAATTTTAAGATATGACATAAAGTAAGTACAGAAAAATCAGCTCCTCCATGGAGTTCCTAAACAACTTGAAAACCTATTTCATGCTCTGTGGCGCCTGCACTGCTCTAGCCGAGGGACCAATGGGAAAGTTGTCTTCACTATGAAGATGATTGATAGTACTGTCAAAAAAAAGCTTTACTGGAAAAACATGCATTAGGTAGTAAACAAATGATTCAGTAATATAACTCGTTTGGGTTCTCTGATTTTATATTCCTCACTGGCAATGAAACCATCCATACACAGGATAGTTAAACTGCAACAGGACATTGTCATATGATATTAGCAGCAGTGACAGATGAGAGGCACAATCATAAAAGGGCTAACAAGCCATTCCTGATATTTGTCTGTTTAAAGTGAGCTTTTAAAGGGAAGAGCAGGCTGGATATAAAAAAAAAAAATTTAAGAGCATCCTTTCCCATCTGAACTCATTACAGTAGGGAGATGGTTTTTGTTTGTTCTGAAGATGTATTTCCTGGTTGGTGATCACAAAAAAAAGCCCAAGTGAAAAGTCTTGAAAAATAAATGCCAGAGTATGGGTTTTGCTTTGATGGTTATTCAACCTCTCACTAGCTTACCAGGAACATTTTCCTTTCCCTTGTAGCGGCATGAGGCCAAAGTTTTGTGCAGTATCTGCAGTGGGCCCAGGCACAGGGGGCTGCCAGAAAAGGAAAGAAAAGCTTCACTGACCAGCTGCTGACCTGGCTGCCCAGGAGGACAAGCTCCTGGAGGTACTGAAGATGCTATACAGCTTTATAATGTCATCAGAAACAAATTGATACAGCCCAGAAAGTAATTTAAGACTGTTTAAGGCAAGAGCCAGGAAAAACATACCCACCTTTACAATTTAGTAAATATCATCAGGCTAGTTTTAAATTATTTTATACACTTGTTGGAGTGTAATGTGGATAGAGCAGTGGGTTTGGTTTATTTGTTTTGGTACTAGCTGATTTTAATAGTGTTCATTGTATTCTCTTGCACTGAGAGAAAGCAGCTTAGCTCAGGGACATTTTTATGACTTTACTTATAAATTTATTTTTAGGGTACCCCTTCAATGTTAATACCAATGGCAACATTAAAAGCATCAAAAATACCAGCTTTATAATAAAATTGACATAATAGGATACCTTTCAGTTAGCTAAAAGTTATCCTCATGTTTTTCCAGCAACATTTACATCACAGACTCTAGTATTTGAGTAGATTAAGTGAGATAGAAATCTACTCAGTCTCTGACAGTGTCTGCCATTAATCCTCTTGACATTTTTTGCTCAGAAATATTTATGAGATACAATTTTAGGCTATGGCAATCAATGGCAATCTGCCCACAGGTTTCAGCAAGGTTAATATATCTTCTTCACCTTATGATGAATGGTTAACCTAGTGTTAATGGGAAAAGAGACAGAAGATTTTGATTTATTTAACTAGCTCCTTATTCTTTACTAGCCATTTAATAAAATCTTTTCTACAACTGTACCACCATTTAAGAAGTGAATGTGACAGTTCCTTACGTTGTCCAACTCTTAAGCTACTCACGTACTTCAGTATAGCTACCAGAAAATATTGTCATTGGGTTTTTTTGTGCAGTTGAGTTTTATTTTGTTCTGAAAAGATATTTTTTTTTTTTTTCCTGGAAGTAGATAAACTGATTAGCTGCCCTTTTACAGGAATTCCATCACGGGAAGATGTAATACTGCAGCACTAAGTGCTTTGTTATTATGGTGGGGTTTTTTTTATTTTTATTTAATTGTCTTTGTGCCTGTAGTACTCCATTACAGAGACCAGAAAAGCTATTAGCTCCACAGTAAGGTGGGAATTGTCTCTTGCCCTGTGGTCATGATTTAGCAAAGTACTTAAGCCACTTACCTAACTTCATGCAAATTGTCTTAATGTGCATTGGCCAATGCTGATGTTACTGCTAAATGCGTACCTTGCTGAAGAGGAATCTAATCATCCATTTGTTTAAAACTGAGCACACAATGAGTTCTTTCACTGTAGCAGGCCTTCCTCTTATCTACCATAGGTGCTGAGATTATTCTTTTCTTTCTGTTATTGCTTTTTAAGCAGCTTACAATCATACTCTGTAAGTAACACAATATTTTAATGTACCAGAGAGCCTGGGCCTTCAGGGGGTTTGAGTGTGGCTCTCTAGTGTATCTGAATGCTGGATGTACTTTGCTAGGAAATCACCACCCGGTGTAGGTTTCCTCTTCCTAACTTCAGCCATTACTAAGGTGTATGTCTTTTTCACTGATGTCCATTATAGTCAGCAGAGAAAAACAGGAATGTCTAGACAATGACTCAAATGCCCCATTTTCCACATGTACGTAGGAATGAGTGGAAGTATCTATTTCTTTCCAGTGATCATAAAGTCTGTCTTGGGGATTAGTTCACATGATAGATACTAAAATTCCCATCCCATTCTTGACCACGCTGTCCAAGGAAGATGTCTTATCAGGAGGAGCACAAATAGAAATGCAGGCACAAATGTAATGACCCACAAATGTCAGAGTTGGCCAGACACCTAATCATTTTAGAAGTCTTAGGCACCTTGAAATGTCCAGAATTCCCACTACTTTATTATGGATGTTGCCCCATAGTCTGCATCCCTACATTTTGCTCCAGGTGAACAAGTTCCTGCAACCACAAATCTAGGAAGCTTCAGGGTATTCTGCATAGGGTCCCATGAATGAATTGAATCTGAGTGAGCAAGCAAGTTAGAAAAATGCTAAACAAATTAAATCTAACTTCAGCAGAGACCCAAGATTTGTGTGTGCAGTCACTGGATCCATAAATACTAGGTACATAGCCTTAGGCTGATGCTCTTTTGAAACAAAGGTGTTTAATGAGTGCATCCAGTTAACTTCTGTACCAGACATATAAATATCTGAAATTGGAAATAAATCACAACAAATAAAGTATTTCTTTCCTCATAAATCAGTGCACTGCTAGTAAGCAGCTTACACATTATGGGTTCTTCATACCCACCTACATATATTTTATTTCTATTTAAGCTGAAATAAGAATCTGAGATCCCAAAAGGTTTCTTCCTACTGCCAGATATGTAATGGGACAGAGCCAAGAAGTCTCTTTTTAGAAATTGTTGTTAGAGCACAAATCTCCATTCTGTTCACATAGTACTCCTAATACCACACTACAAAGGTCTAAGTCCACAGGTAGCACTATGATGAATCTCATCTCTGTTGGCATTCATCATAACCAAACTGGGAAGAAAACCAAAATATTTTGTATTGAACAGATCACCAGTGTTCCTGTACTAACAGGGTGCTGGCCAAGGGAACTGGGAATTTAGATAGCATTTTGGCTAAATACTTCTGCAAATGTAGAATATTTTCTCAGGATCAGAACGTATGGCTTTATGTATGATTGTGTTGTTGAATGGACTCAGATTATTAAGGGGCTAAGTTGCTTTGCGTTGGAGTTTCGTCTGCTTTATTTTTAAAAGACTCCCTGGAATTTTTTATTGCCAAAGACTAAAGCAACAATGTTTTCTGATTTCCTTCAAAAACTTGTCTTCCAAAAACTCACTGAAGCTGTCCATAAGATAATATTCTCCATTTATGCTTACAGTTTGGTATCTCTGACTTGGGCAATCACTTGATATGTGCTATACTGATTTTTGTATTATTCATGTTCTTTAATCTAACCAAGGCAAACAGCCCTGCAGAGGCCCAGATGTAGGACACAATCATTTCTATGAAAATCATAAAAGACAAAAAGTTAATTGAGTCACATGAGATCACTTTACCATAAATTCATATCCATTGACATGAATTGCACTACTTTTGCTTAAATTTGTTATGATGGTTCTATTACTTTTCACTCACACTGTATAAAATTTACTATAACAAGCTACTTAACCCCTTTACTGATCTTAGATTTTGGCATCAGCTTCAAAAGTTCTACAACATCCTGATGTATTTGAAATAGTGCTCTTTGTTATGGTTTAACCACAGTAGACAGCAAAGTTCTTGTGCCTGCTCACTGGCAGGACAGTGTGAAGAGCAGGAGCAGCCTTGAGGTCTGCAAACATTTCTCAACAATAACTAAAACATTGTTAATCAGAGATAAGTCAGTACTTCAGAGAAGCAAGTTTATGTTCCATTGATAACTCCTGAGTTGTGTTGTATTTTGGTTTAATTTTAATCATCACATGTGTTTGAGGGACGGATTTAGTGATGATAGAGACTAAATTTTACTTATGGTTAACTATAGACAAGAATGCACAAAGAGAAGCTTAATTTCAGTTATGGTTATTGTTATAAAACATGATAAAAATTTAAAACCTATGTATGTTTAAGCTTCTGCTTTCGAAGCACCTCTGCAAGTGAACACAGTTCAAAAGTTAGACTAATAATTTTATCAGGCAAATCATCAGTATTGAAAATTTGAAAAATATGATTCCACAAAGTAAAATGAGAAGTAGAAGTGGAGCATTTTTGGTTTGGTTTTGTTATCATTTTGGAACCAATTGTGTTGCAGTTACATAATTTAGGTGATCTATACAGTTATTAGCACATTTCTGTATTAAAAATTCGAATCAACAAATCAATATCTCGAAAGAAGATTTTTCTGTATTAAGTGGCTTAACTGTGTTGTTTTTAATTCAGTTACCAATAAATTTTATTACAGATGTCTAAATATTCATGTGGGTTTTTCTCACATTGGCCATTCACATTTTCAAAACCACCTATATATATTACAGAAGAAGCTCATGTTGTCAATTCAACTGACTGATGAATGCAGCCAGTGCATGAATCTCTTAATAACATCATTTATTTCAGTTGAAACCAAGAAATAATAATTTCTGTTTCATTATCAGTCAGTCTCTTTCATTTTTTAAATGCATAACAGCCCAGTTTTCCTAATGATCTATTAAAAATACAATAGAAATTGTTTGGTTTTGAGATATAAATTGAGCCCTTAAGTATTTCTGCTTCAAGCAGACCTTATTGTTGTTTGTTTGTAATAAAACTGTCCCTTTTAGGAGCATTGCTGATTACTCTCCTGACTTATTAACTCATTTTAGGGAGTTAACTCCTAACATTATGGAAGGTGTTAGAAAACAAATTAAGGGATAATATATAGCACATGCCTGTTAATAGCAAATCTAAGACTGTAAAACAAACTACCCCATTCAGATTCTTAGATTGCTATAACACATCTGAGCTTAGGTGAGAAGAGGGATATGGAAAAGGTTTGCTCAGTCTCCACTATTAAGGAAGCGTGGGTGGTTGTCTTGCAGAATGAACTGTAAGGAAAAGGCAGCAGGCATAGTGGATGATATTAAACAGAGTTAGAGAAAAAGATGACTTAATCAATGGTATTCTGCAGAACTGTCCATTAAGTTTTCTCCCCCCCCACCAAAGAACTGAACTGCTATTTTGATATATCCCTCACTGTCACTTTCAACTGAGGAAGGTAGGATTACTTGGCTAAAATATTTCTGAATGACTCAATCTTTCAAGAATGAAAAGAAAACAATGGAGCAGTAAAAATAACAGGTCTTATTGTGTACTCAGATACTGCTGTCTAATGTATATGGTTTAAACATATACTGTTAAATTTCTTACTGGAGTTAATAAGCAAAAATATAAAGGGTTAAACCCTTTCTTCTACACACGGAGCTCTCAGGAGATTTCCAAGAAAAAAGCAGTATTCAGTTGCTGCCTCCCTCATATGTTATATTCTCTGCCCCACATTATTAAATAGCTCCTGAATCTAAGATTGCTGCAAAACAATTATCACATCAGTGGTTTTAGGAAAAAAAAAATGAAATAGCATTTAAAATTTTATCACTGTAGTTGAAAAATATCTCATAAAATATGTACCAGTGCCTCTTTCACTTTCAATATTTAGATGACTTCTGGAAGAGTGCATTGAATCTTTAAAAGACTTGTGAGATAGTGGCTGAAACAGTTTACAGGAATCTATGTCATCATCCACATTCCAGCACCAATCTGCCTTATAATATCTGCCAGGGCACTTAACCTCTTTGAACTACATCCTCCCCGTCCTTGATACAGCGATAACATATGCTAAAAATTCAGAGAAAAAAACTTCCTTAGAGTATTTACCATACTCTTCATTGTTAAGCTGGAGATTTTCATTCTCTGGATCTCTGAGCCCTCTGGGGACAGAAACCATTCACCTCTGATTATGTAGGGAATGCAGAGAAGTAGCTGTGAGCTCCACAGAAACTCACAGGCTCTTACACAACAGGTAGTTTGGCTCAAACCTGCAGCACAAATTTCCATAAAAGCAAGCTAAGCATGTCAGAGTGAGACAGAGGCAAGCTGTGGTGCTCCTGTTTCATTCATGCGTAGAGACGAGCATGTCCAAGTTAGCTCTGGGAACAATAGC
The DNA here is from genome assembly GCA_032466535.1 of Forpus xanthops. Lineage (NCBI taxonomy): Eukaryota > Metazoa > Chordata > Aves > Psittaciformes > Psittacidae > Forpus > Forpus xanthops. The sequence goes on along the minus strand of JASSUY010034915.1, from coordinate 9,841 downwards.
ATTGCCTTCATTAGTAGAGCAGTAGACTTAGGTCTGTATTTACGTATTAAATGGGGCCTTTCTAAAGATAACTTATAAGCATCTTTGTATTTTTATTCTCCAGTTTTTGCCCTTTGGTGGCGCCACCTTTGTCTCTGTCCCGCAGCTTCCTTTTTGAGGTGTTCCCTTTGCTCTCTGCAATCTACCTTACCATCTAGCCAAACATAGGATCACAGAATCATAGAATAGTTATGGTCTGAAAGGACCTTAAGATCACCTAGTTCCAACTCCCTTGCCAGGGGCAGGGACACCTCCCACTAAACCATGCCACCCAAGGCTATGTCCAATCCAGCCTTGAGCACCACCAGTGATGGAGCATTCACAACTTCTCTGGGCAACCCATTCCAGTGCCTCACCATCCTTAAAGTAAAGAATTTCTTCCTCAGATCCAATCTAAACTTTCCCTCTTTAAGTTTGAACCCGTTAACCCTTGTCCTCTTACTACAGTCCCTCATGAAGATGTCTGCATCATCTCCATACAGTTACACCTGATCTAGGTGGATCAGCTCCCTGATTACTTCTCAGAGTTTCAGGAAAACTCAGCAAACTGTGATTATCCATACTGCATTTGAAATACTGATTCCAAGTCAATCCTTTGAAGGAATGACATCTTGCAGGTAGCTCAATATCTCTTTATGCCACCACTACCTGGCAGAAAAACAGTATCCAGCTAGGTCACTCAGTAGTCCACAATTACTCTGGTAAAATAATGTCACCCAGGATACAAGGGAATATGTTGCATCCCTCACCATTTGAATTAGTGTGATGACACTGATGGCACTGTCAGCTGGAGGAAAGACATTTGTTGTCTGTTCTTACACTGCCTAGCATTACAGAAGATGAGGTCATCTTGTTTGGCCACTGTGGTCAATGAGGGGGTTCATGAACTTGCAACTGTGATCAGCAAAAACTTGCACAACCAGAGATTGTTATTTTGCTATTTCCTTCACAAACACCTTCTTACACAGCCAAGGACTCATTCAGGTGAGTAGGAGGTATGGATATGAATAGTATTTGCTGTGCTGCACGGCTGCACTGAGAACTCCTGCAAGCAAATAGTGGTGCAGGAGCTACAATATGTAAAAAAGAAAAGGGAAAATGTCTGGAAACAACAGCAGTAAAACCTACTCTTAAAAATACACAGCTCTGACAGAATCCTGAAGCACCCTCAAGAGTTAAGCCAAAATATGTTTGCTGGATTTAAATCTCTTTAGAGATTTGTGATGAAGGAAATGCAAAGCATGAAGAATGTTCAAAAAAAATGCTCCTGCACTGAAAATGAAGTGCCTGGCACAGGTTTGCCAGAATAAGCCATTCAAAGTCCAGTGTCCTGTCCTGTGGGAAGAACTGAGCGCAGCTAGTAGTTTGCTGGAGAGACTGCTGCCACCTGTCGTTATTAAGATTTAATTTAATCTTCTCCCTGTTTCCTGAGTACCCTAAACGGTCAAGCTTCCTCCTTTGTAAGTTTAATTTCCTCAGAACAGCCTACAGGACAAGAATTCCATTCATCTTTCCAAATGCACATGAATTTTCCATGTCTGCCACAATCCCCATCAGTGTAATAAACACATCCTGAGTGCTTGTATAACGCTAGCTCAGACAGTAGTACTTTCATGTACTACTTTCGTGTACAACTAAAAATTGACCCTTTCCAGCAAGGCTGGTTAATGAATTGAAAAATTATTCAATAAAAGCCACACATGACGAATTTCAAAGTGCCTTCCATTTTGCAAGGTTCCAAGACAGCTTCTTGTTTCTGAAAATGTATATTTAAGCTTCTTACTAAACTATTTATTTGCAAAGCAGAAAAAAAAAAAAAAAAATTGACAGGAAGATTAAAATCTGGATGATATCTTTGCAAATTTATTCAGTGTTGTGTTATAAACGTCTCAAATATTTCAGTACCATAAGTTGTATTTATCCCAAAATTTGATTTATAATTAAGAGCAGGGGTGGGTGTGTCCCATTTTTTGTAGAAGTTATTCCAACATTCTCTAACTTTCTCAGTAGGGCACTGGCTTTATAAACAAATTTCAAAAGAGAAAAAGATCCTGAAGTCCTGCTTGAAGCTCAGTGAGAGAGAGGCTCCCTCCTGTGGAATATGAGGTTTCCATAACTTTTCGCTTACACATTAAAAGTACCTTACAGAAGGAGGACATGCTTTATTTAGGGATACTTCAGTTACATTTTTGAGGCAATCAAGAATACAGGGTAGTTAGACAAAAAACTATTAACAGACCTTTGAGATTAAGAAATATGGGCATTAAATTCTCAGTGAAACCTCAGCAGAATACCTTCCTGAATTTATTTCCAGTAATCTGCAATTTCTCTCTTTATTTGAAAGATTAGTCTAGAAACCATACTAAAGGATGCTGTTTTCAAATTTTCTAAAATAAGATCAAGCAGATTTGAAGAAACTCATGAAAAAAAAAACAAAAACAAAAACAAAAATAATATAAAATAAAAAAAAATAAAAAAAAAAAAGAACAACAGAATTATGAAGGAATCCCCAGTTCAGAATATTTAAAGAAGGGCACCATTCAAAAGCTATGAAGCTCAAGAAGAGCTAATACCTCAAGAAGAATAAATTAGAAAGTTCTCCTCATGGCATCCTCTCTTCATTCTTCTATCCTTTAAAAAAAAAAATAATAAGAAACAAACAAATAGATTTTGTGCATTTGCAGATCTGCAAAAGAGATTTGAAAATGGATGATGCTGACTTTAGTTATAGTTTCCTATTACTTTTCAGGGGAAGAAATACAAGCTTCTTACATACCAAATGAGTAGTAATTCTTAGGTATATATATGGCATTAAAAACTTGCTTAACTTATTATCAAAAATCTATAGATTAAAACATTTTTTGAACATAGTCTTAATTTTCTACGTTTATTCTCACGTTTTAAAAATGCTTGGAGCATTCTTAGGGCAGTATGACATATATTGAAGACAAAAAAATGGTGTTGATTTAATAATGTTAGGAAATATTAAAACAATTCTGTATATTTAATTACATTTTGCTTTTGAGTCCTTTTTAATGAATGGTATATATGCAATATCATTGCTACATTTCCAATGCTCCATTTCTTGGTGTGCATCACACTTTTAAAGAGCTTAGTATGCTCTGGTTATATAAGATAATAAGAAAATTCAATCAAGGGGAAATATTTTTCTGAGTTTATGTTTAGTCTTATTAGTTTTTTAAATGTTTCATTGCAACATTACATAGATATTAAAATATGCAAAAAAAAAAAACCAACAACCTAAACAAATAAACATTATATTACATCCATTTTATTGTTTCAATTTTCAACAACCTATTTCAGCTTACATGAGCAAATTGCTGTGCATTTAATCCTAGATATATAGGAGCTATCACAATGAGGAAAAACAAAACATTCTTTTACTTTTAACATACATTATGTATTAGGCTTGCAAGAATGTAGTTCATAATAATATATTATGATTATAATAATAAATATATAGTTGTCCTTGGTTCAGCTGCTATATATAGAATAATTTATAATAATTATTGGCAATGGATATTTTGGTTACACAACTCTTGTAAAGAATCAGTTTAGTAATTTGAAATAAATACACTTGGCTGGATTTTGCTTTTGAAAATTGATTATTTGCATTCATTTCCAAGCCAATTGCTGTTTCTGAATAGATTAGCCCTACTCAGATGTTATTGGTTTATAAAGCCAATACCCCACAATAACAAAGTTTAGTTTCTGTTCTCAGTGGCTATGTTCGATTAATTTCATCACTGATGTACAGTAAGAAATAGCCAATTTTTACTTTAAATTATGGTATTCTTAATAAAGTAACTATAGTGTAGGCTTTTTCTCTTAACTAAAATGAACAAGGAATGTATGGGGGGAGAACGATAGCCTCAGCTTTATTCCCCTGAGCATTGCTCTGCTGCTAGTCCCTAATCAGATGATTCAACACTTACATCGTTCTTTTCCATTTCACCAGGACCATTTCTAAAAACAGTTCTATCCACTTAAAAATCATCTACGATGTCAGCCTCATATTGCAAGTTGAGGTTGGAGTGTATATTAGCAGATTCTTTTTGCAATTCTTTAGAGCTCTCAATTTCTGCATATCACCTCTGATTGTAAGATGACAATTTATATTTTACTGAGTTAGAAACACCTAGATTTATTTTCTAGATAAAGTGTTGGACCTGTTTCATTTTAAACAGGTAATGTTTGAAATTAAATATATAATATGCATTTATAAATAGACATTAACTGAGAGAACACATATAAAGTCTGAGACAACCATTTCCTTACATGAAAGATGCTGAACCCATACCTGCTGATTTGTACCCTCTTCAAAATGGTGAGTGTCCTATTTCTCAGCTGAAGAAATATTTCTGTATGTGCCCAGCATAAAGCCAGTGGTGCATATATATATTTATAGAAAGATTATTATTTTACTATTCAGAGAAAGGACAGTAACATAAGCTAAGAGTGTATTTAAAACACAGACAGCTCCTCAGTTTAAATTCCATCTTGCCATGGTAAAGTAGCAAATTATCTCACTCTTGATCAAAATTGCTCTTGAAAGTCTTAGCAATTACACACAACAGAAGTAATTTCATTTTAGAAACTATACAAGACAGAAGATGAGCATTCACATATTAAAATCTAATACTGCAAAATCAGATGCAGCTGTAAAATTAGAGCTCAAGTAAATAATCTGCTCAGTGTAGCAGATCTGACTGCAAGCATAATTACTCCTCTTGTAATTAATTTCAATTAGGTGAGAAGAAAATAGGTAGATCAGTTTAGTAAGCAAATCTTAATAAACATAATCAAGAACTACATTGCATAAAAATCTCTTGATAACTTTTCTGCTATTAGGCACTTAACATTTTCTTTTATAATACATATATTTACTTGAGTTTCTGCAAGAATGAGTGTTTGTTCTATGTAATTTCTGATACAGACATAGCTTTTTTCCATTATGATTAGTACTTTCATTTTTTTCATGCCTTGAACAGGTGGGTCAGAAATTAAATTGCAGACCCACACAATGGTTGAGGTGGAAAGGAACTCAGTAAATGAAGTAGTACAATACAATGCTCAGAGCAAGGTCAGTTATAGCAGGTTATCCAAACCAGTGTCAATCCAGGTTTTCCATATCTCCAAGAATGGGAGCCCTACAGCATCTCAAGTCAACCTGTTCCAGTGAATGATCACCCTCAGAATATTCTTTCACTGGATACCACTGAATGTCAAAGGTGACAGCATCAGGGTCCACATCAGTGCCTCAGGCTCATTGGAATCTGTGATGCCACCCTTTCCCTGACTCATCCAGAGCAGGTGCGGAGGATTTCACTTGCATTTGGAGCTGGAGCAGGGGGATTGTTCTTTGCAGTGTGTCTGGGCTTCCAGACCCTCAGCAGCGCTCAAGGCAGGGTGGGTGTCACACAGACATTTTCCACTCCTTGCTGCCCAGTTGAAAAAGGACATCAAAGTGAAATCCGTCCCAGCTATATATGGCAGTCTTTATTGTGCAAAGCTATTCTGGCGCCAAAAACCTTTCCTGGTGCCAAAGGTTATGACTTGGGGCAGTCACCCTGTTACTTTAGCGTAAGGGATGTTTTGGAAAATTGTGCAACAACACCTATGTGCCTCTGCTACTTTGCTGTCTCAATTGAGCTCTGGTATCACTGTAAAGTCTCCTCAGCTCCGGCCATACATGAAAGCACTGACTGCATGTAAACACTCCCATGCAAGCCATATTGCCCTGTGAGTGCCTTCCAACACTATAATGCGCTTAGCTGGGGGATTTTCTTTCTGTCAAGGACTGAAACAGGTATTTCTGCTACCCCATGGGCATCTCAAACCAGCACTTCCAAGTGCCCCAGTCTTGGTACGCCTAGTTGAAGGAGTGTGGTGTGAGGGCTACCTAGAGATCTTCTTTCTCTTAGTTTATATTAGCCTGCATCTTGTTGATGGAACAGATGGTTACTTGTGTTCTAACAGTAGATCACTCTCAGAAAATAAAATCCAGAGTGAAATGAAGAACAGAATAGCCCAAGAATACTGAGCATGTTCATACTGACTTGGCACAGACCAAATGAAGGCTTGATAAAATGAAAGGGAAAATGTCTATCCAGACTGTGCTTCATTTACTTACAAATAAATATTAGGCCAGTTTGAAAGTTGTACCTTTGAACTCCAGGGAGTTGAATTCTGCTCTGTTTTTCTTACACAGGTGAGGATAAGTGTATTTGATAAAATGCATCACTCCTGGCTTTAGCTAATATTTGAAGCAACATCAAGTTGTATTTATTTTATCATAGAAATTTTATGCTTGATTTTTTCTAATTACTCATGACAGTGACACTAATAGGTGCTTTTAAGATCAGGACCGCTGCTTTATCACAGAAATGGTGCAGCAGACAGAACTGAAGTGTAAGATAGTCCAACATAACAATGTTATTATCTTCCTTAACCAAGGTTTAGAGGATTTTGGTTCCAAAGAAAAGACTACAAATAAAGCTATGGTGGTCCATGGCATTTTTTGTTCTGCTGATGCTGAGAATAAAGGTCACTTACAATGATTTGTGAAAATTACCCATATCAATTAAAAATTGGCCTACTGGCCCCATCTTATCTCACACAAACAGCCTAATGCAACAGAGCAATAAATTCCAACCCCTGGGAGGCTAGCACTGGGATTTGAACGGGTGTTAAAAATTCCTTAAACTGTCAGCCATAAACAGTTTTGATTTCCTCTTCTCTCGCCTCATGAAAGTCACCACAGCTTCACAGCTTGGAGGACACAAGAATGATCTCCAGCTCCTGTGGCAGCATCTACAACAGAAGTGAAAGGCTCTTCTTCAACCTTGGCCATCTCCCTGGTTCATCTCATATAGAAGGTACAGCTTCCCTAGTATCTTTTTCTGGAAGCCTGCTGTAAAGAGAGCTGTGGCTGACTTTTGAACCTCAACAATATTTATATTACCTTTCCTACATTTTATCTTTTTGCACCATACACTTGGATAGCACATGGCAATATTTAACTGCTCTTAAACCTTTCCCAGAAAAAGAGAAGACTAAAATGGAATATATCACTTCCAGAGCATTTTTTGTGCCATGTTCACTATACAGATCATTATTCACCTAAAAAGCTGTTTTCCTTTGCTTAGGAGTACATTGGGTTTTCTTCTATATGATGTATGTTGAAATTTTTACATCAACATTTGCAAGTTTAATGGCATCAGTTATTCACCTGGCAGTCTCAACATCATGTCACTCTCCCCACAGGCTCCTCTGGGATCCTGATTTGAGTTCCTTCTGATTTTGACCTATTTTTTTCTTTTAACTACAGTTTTGTTGACAACCACAGCACTACATGTACAAGCCAGTCTGTTGCAGCTAATTGAGATTTTTGATTGTCATGATTTTGGATTGCATGCTTTGTTTCTTTTCACTTGACAATTACAAAGTTAATTAAATAATTCTGAATATTATTTAAAATTATAACTAGGCAATATATGAATTGATATTAGCTTTTACATCTGTCGTGGTTTAAGGCTTTCAAACCCATGCAGCCGCTCTCTCACTCACTCCCCTCTCTTTCTTCCTCAGTCCGAGGGGATGGGGAGGAG
>JASSUY010034912.1:39658-57789 GCA_032466535.1 Forpus xanthops | reverse complement strand
TTAAGTAGGTGAAGATCAGTTGCTTGTTTGCATGGTTGTTAAGACTGATTGTTTCTGAAAATCTGATTTTGAAGGCTGGAATGCTTGTAAAGCATTTTCCTTACTGTCTCCCAGTTTAAAAGATAAATTAGTTGCTGGTGAGGAATGGTGAAGTTTGCTTGGTTTTCAGGTGTGGCTTTGTGAAGTGTTGGAGATACCAGGATGATTATTTTTGATTATTATTTTTGATCTGGTATATATCTGCAGTATTCTGTTGATCATGCTGTAAAAATATGTCTAATTGGATTTCATAAATAAAATTGCTAATATGACTGATATCTATAATTTGTAAGAAAATTCTGTCATGGATTAACATGTGAACATTGTGTTTTGATTAAAAGACAGCTAGAGTCTGCTATGGGGCGGGCTCGTTGTCTACAGGTCAATCAGTTATGAATGAAAGCTGCAGATGAAAGAACTGAGCCAGTCTTGATACATCATAGTATCTTATGACAGTAAGTCGTGTAAGCTGCTGATAAACTCAGGTAACCTGGTCAGACTACTGGTGAAAATAGACAGATTGGAAAAGTAACCTGAGATGTCAGGGAGTTAAGCCACAAAATTATACCTTGTCATACTTGTTGTAATTACCTCTTGTTTAAAACAGAACTTTCCATTCTTTTCACCTCCAAAACTTGTGAAGATAAGGCCATTTCTGTCTTAGAAATCATAGCAGAAGGTAAAGGTCAGTAATACACTCTTACAGGCTTTCTTTCAGATTATATTTAAAGTTTTCATGCTGTGGTTAATAGCAGTGTTTATGATTTACAGTGATATTTTATTTTGTTTTGCTTTTGTCAAAACCTCAAAATATATGGCGGTGCAAACCTGGATGGTGATTGATTTCACCAATACCCTTTATTTATTACAGTAACTCCATTAAAATTCAGTCACAATATTCAGACACTTGCCATAGACAGTAACAGTTTAATTTTCCTTTGGTTCTCAGTAGGTATGATTCCAGTTTCAATTTGAAACTTTTTAATCTTGTGTGGTACTCTGAAATAGAACCTTTTTTAAAATTTTCTATTGCGAATAACTTCTCAGATGTTAAAGAAGAAAACAGCTGAGAATATTTCATTGGAGCCTATTATCTTCAGTTGTTGTGTACACATTTGTTTTGTGCACAGCTTTGTGCACAGTGTTGTGTACCCAGACATTCCTTATTCTGGACCTTCAGGCAAAAAACCTTCTGAATGTTTCTGTCCAGGTACCCATTTGTATCAGCTTAGTCACTTTTTATGCAAATTTAAGTGACTGCCCTTTCCACTTCCATCTACTAATGTACTGATTTTGTAAGAAAGGATTGGAGTAGCTCACTAATGAGTGGCTTCATGCAAAGATTATTTAAGTTGATAGCCTGCCATTAACCTGAGTGTCCTTAAATTGGGGCCATGTGTCTTGAGACTGGACACAATGGCAGTTCTTTAGCAGGTCTATTAAGTTGCCATTGTTTCCAGAGTTAGCACAATCTGACTTGGTTTCTGTTTGTCAGTCCTGTAAACTCTTATTTCCTTTTAGCTTTTGCATCAGCAGTTCCTTGTAAAACAAACAAAAAAACCCAACAAAAAAACCTGGGAGAGTTACCTGGGTGGGCAGTGTTCTAAATGCTGCATTCATTAATTCACTGCAGGTGTTGAAAAGGCCCTCTTAACTGGCAGCCAAATCACAGTCTTGGATAAAACTGCAGAAAGATGAGACTTACGTATGCAAATTAGTGCCCCTAACCTTTCAAAAGACAGTATTTGTTCCTTGTTTCTGTCTAGGAGAACTATGATTCTGAAGAAGAATCCGTTCTGTGATACCATTCTACATGTGTTTCTGGTGCAGTCTTCTCTGGAGGTGTAGGAAATTCCTAGTGGCTGCTCCTGATCCCTGAATGAAGGAGTTGATGAGAGGTCTCATGTAGTTATACAGTCTGGTCCTACAGTTAGGTCATGACAGACTCTTCTAAATAAAAAAATGTGGAAGGCCTGGGTTTCAGGAATTTGGTATGCATTTCTGGTTTTGTCATCCAAAGTATGTTATGATCATGTGTGTTTTAGTTTGCTGCTCAAAAGAAGATGAGCTTTTTGTGTGATAAACGCCAGAAATCTAGGGTGCCCTGTTGTAATAAACATTAGGTCATGCGGCTGTGTGGTGCTTTTATTATTTTTATATTTAATTTTGTTCTTTAGCTCCATTACAAGTGAAGCAGCAGACCTGGTAACCTGATATTTCATCTTGGGTCTGAGGGTTGGTTGATTCTGTCCTCTTCTGCAAGATCATGGGAAGAGTTGTAGAAGTCATGTGCTTGAAAGCAGAAAGGTCTGTAGCTTCTTTCCTCTTTAGTTGTTTGTAGGGGAGACCCATGGATTACCCTTCAAGTGGGCCAAATGCAAGTGAGGTGAAGACTTCAGTCTGGTTCCTTCACCTGTTGCATTTAGAAACCTAAAAGGGTGATACAGTGCTACTAAATACGTGACTGCAAATCACCTGTTGGCGTCCTTTGTTTTACTATTGCTGTCCCTTTTCCTTCTCCCCTTCCCTTGTCTCTGAAAGGTAAATTATCAGACTTTTGCTCCATGAACAGTCTTGACAAGACCAGCACATAAAAGGCCTGAGTAACTGCTTCCATATTTCTGTTTTAGAAAGGTGGGGGATAAAATGTTGGACAAATGGAGGGAATGGATAGCCCAACTTCAAGACAGATAGTCTCTCTCAATGTGTTTGTGCTCACATAGTGGATGTTGAGGATTTTGTGCTTGGGGGAAAAAAGGTTAAAAAGGCAGAGTTCCTAGGGCAGGTAGGTGTTCTGAATCCAGCTTGATGAGCAGATAAGTAGGTGTTTGTCCATCATTTGTTACTGTTGGCTATACTTTCAAAATGGCTGTTATCACTTAGGTGATGGTATGAACTTCATGCCAGCTGGTCAGAAATTCCTTGTTGTATTCCAGATAACTAATTTTAGGATTTTTAGTAGTGTTTGGTGTGTCTTCAGAGATACACTTGCCACTGTTAATAAAGAAAACTAGCCTTAGCTGTATTGGTATGCAGAAAAAAACTTTTTTCAAAAGGTAATCTTCTATTTCTAGCAATTAATTTTCCTTGGATGAGAGCAGTGGTGTGTTTACAAGCACAGCGTCTAACCTCCAATCCCCATATAGAACATTACTGTCTCACAACGAAGGAAGATCTTTGCTATGTTGTTTCTGTGTAGCTTCAGAAGGTCTGGCTGGGGTCATAGTAGTGCCATGTCTTTTCCTGATGTGAAACTACCCAGGATGGAGCACCTCCCACCATTGCCCTTCACCCCAGCCACTAGCTCTTTGATCTGTCAAACTTTTCTGATCTAGTGTAACTGGTGAGGAATGTCCAGATGCTTTGGAGAGGGGTCTTAATGGTGTGTGGGAAGGAAGGAATATGATTTGAAATTGCCTGTTGCTGTATTTCGGAGCTTACACAGAGAGAAGTGTTGATATGAATGTCAACACAAGGGCTAAAGGTTGGAGTAAAGTGGAGGAAGAATCCTGGAGAGAGATTGAGGAGAAATTGCATGTTATCTGAGGAATTAATTTTCTTTAAAGACAGGTATAAATAAGGTTCTTAGGTATTTGTGTGTCCTTTAATGGCAGCTGAGGTAGTACTCAGCCCCTTAATTAGCATAGAACTTTTATTATGTCTGTAGCTTGTGCTAAGGTTTGGGGTTATTTGATTTTATTTGTTTGCGATCTCTTTTTTGGTCTTTGGTAAGGGAATTTCATTCTAAAACTTGTCATTCATACATACATGCCAAAGTTCCCCCTTCCCCCTATTTCTTTCCAGCTGTCACACGTAGAGGACTTAACCCCTTAGTCATTTTGCTGTCAAGTGGGTATAACAACTGTTTTGTCTCATATAATTTGCTTTATCTATAGTTCAGTCTATAGATACTGTTTTATGAATTTCTGTTGATCTACTGTGTACTGTACTGTAAACTGTATTTTCTTTAAGTTGCTAAAGGTATGGTCCTGTTTTCATGGTCGAAAATCATGTGTATTTATTTATGAACAGAGAATATTTAAGATGCTAATATAAAACCGTATCAATAAAAGTGGAGTTTGTGGAGACTAATTTTAAAATGGAAAGATGTGCATAAACTTGAGTAGTTTACCAGATTTCCTTGCGCTGACTTCTCTTGACTGCAGAGGTGCAGTTCCTTTTCTTGATACTCTGATGTTGAGGGATTATGTTTTTGGGGAATATCATTGAGCATTTTTAGAAGCTTGGTGATATTTCTGAAATAACTTACAGAACCAGATGTGATTTATGTGATAGAATACATACGTTTGCTATCTTAAATTCCCTTAGAAATAAATACTAGTTTATCATATTTGACCAAGTTTCAATAAACGGCTTCATTGACTGAAGCATGTTCTCTAAAGAGCGTTTTTTAGAGGCATTGTCTAATTTAATGTGTTAGTACTTCTTCAGAACTATATAGCAACACTTAACTAGCTTTGTATGCTCTCCTGTGAGGAAGTCCCTAAGTTTAAGTAGCAAATAAAGAAATATGAAAAGGCACTGTTTTCCTTTGTATGTGAATAAGTTGTTGAAGGTTGTTACTGAATACTCATAATTAGTTTTAAATTGTGTATACATCTTAATCACTTGTTTGGTTACTAAGCACTGTAAGAAAAAAGGGGAAAGTATTATTTTAGTACACAATTAGGATTCTAAGGACAGGAAATGTATTTTAAATACCTTTTTTTTTTTAAAAATTTTTTTTTTCTGTCTTAGGTAGTGATGGCCACGCTTCAGTTTGCTGCATTTTTTATTAATATGGAAGTCTAGAAGGTCCTCAGTTCTATTGTATACTAAACCTGATGATTTGGAAGTAATTGTGGGCTTTTTAGTTACTGCGATCCATTATTTACTAATGGTTGTAGGGGTAAAGGTTTTTTTTTGTTTTGGTTTTATTTTGTGGTTTTTTTTTTTTTTTTGAGTATTATGACTCTAAGATGAGATAATGATAATGTTTTTTAATGTCTTGAATGGATGCCTTGTTTTTTCATTTGTGAAACAAAGCTGTATTTGTAAACATAACATTCTAAAACATAAAGGACATACTTTTTTGGTGAAGATGTTAACTGAATACCAAGGGTGATCAGAGAGAGTAGCTTTTGTTATATTTAATAATATCTCACTGTCTTCAGAGGATAATCAGGCTAAAATGTACCCAATCATTCTTTAGGACTTTGTTAGATTTTTCTTGTGTGCTATGGTTGAATTTATTTATTTATTTATTTATTTATTTTTAAAGAAGGAGCTGACATGGCTTAAAATTAAATAAACTTCATGTTCTTGCCAATGTAATGCGGAAAAATCTTGCTTGATCCCATCAAAATAATGGTTGCTGGTGTTTTAAAGTGGTGGTTGGAATGGGGGGGGTGGAGGAAGAAGAGACTTAAGAGTTTACAGCCTTGTTTAGTAGGATAATGCTCTTTACAAATACCAACAAAACCTTAGCATAACATTAAGTAAGGTTTGTGGACAGGAAAATTGCACGCTTTCCTATTTGCACTATGGAAAACTTAAAAAGCAGCTCATGCTATGGAATTGTATTTAAAAAAGAAGGTATTTCTGATATTACAGTTTCTCTTTATGGTGAAGCAGAAAATAGGTAGATTTTTTTTGTGGGTTTTTTTTTTTTTTGGCATACAGCTGACAACTTTGAATTAATTGTTTTCCCTGCGGTAAATTTAGTTTATTGCAGTTGACCTGCTTTCTTCCTGATTTCTTGCACCTGATCATCTGCTGGGATTGCTCATATTGTGTTGTTTCAGGTTTTTCTGTGGGCACGTAAGGTATTTGTTATGCTTTTCAAGTCTACTTTTTGATATTGCAGATTTGATTTTTTCTGTACCAGGTGTGGCTGCGGAAGTGGTGGTATCTCCATGTCTTTATCAGGTTGTTGATTATGTGGAGTTTCAGTAATAAGTTGAACCACTTGCTTTTGCTGAACAAAATGCATGAACAAATCTGCAGGAAGTGTTTGGTTTTTACCTCGTCTCTGAAAGAGCTTTGTGCTGCTGTGTTCTCTGGTAACAGCTGGGTTAGAGTTTTATTTGTGAAAATTACATTTTCTGAAATGATTTGTGAAAATTATGTTTTAGCCTATGTTTTCCTCTTAAAATATAGATAGGCAGAACTAATTGTTAGAAAAGCATAACTAGGAAAACAAAATCCAAATTTGGTCGTTCCTAATTGTATAGGTTTTGCAGATAAAATACCAACAAATATCAGACAATGATTGTTCGTGTTCTGTGTATTAAGTGAAGTTGAGCTTAAACCAGGGTTTACCTGTAATTCATTGTGAGCAAGAACTTGTCCTGGTGTTTGTATTTTTTCTGCTAAGAGTACGACAAAAATTTATTGCAAATTTTAACATAATTGTCTTTGGGGAGGGAATTGATTTATAGTCCTTCTGTCTTCCTCCATATTCAGGTTTTACGGACAAAATCTTCAGTGCATTTGTGTGATTCCAAATTGTACCTGAAATAAAACTGGAATGCACATTGCTGGTTTTTGTATGCACTATCTGTGCTTTTTTAACATCTATCTAAAAGTCCAGAATAAACTGGTTTTGGTTTTTGGTCTGTGTGGCTTGGTTTTTTGTTTGTTTTTTTTTTTTTTTTTTTGACCTGAATTAGGTGGTAAGAAGGGAGCGAGACAGAAGATTTAGTAAAACTTAAACCTGAGTGTGATTTCTACCTGTTAGCCTATAATGTGTGAGAAAAAAGTAGAGTTTAATTTAAAATAACATTGCTTTGTGAACTTAGTTTCTCTAGCTCTGTTTGAAGCCTAAAAGATGCAGATAAATCCATGATGAAGTAATTTGATTTTGCATGCTGCAGGGATGTCTTGTTATTGGGTATCTCTTGAATTTTCCTGTGTTGCACTATTGTTAGTAGGATACTGTGGAGGTAAATACACTTCAGAAAATCCTAACGTAGTTTTAGTCTTCTGTAGGAGAATGGGATTAACTGTTTATTTTTTTATTTATGAATGCAGGATACTATTGTCTTGGTGTTATCACAAGAGCTCTTGTGGCTACTCTGTGAAATGATTAAACTGGACAGCTTTGCTTGTAGGACAAACATTTGTTGTATTGTGGTGTTTGGATTTCAATGTGACACCTATTCCATTCCAGTTTCTTTATGCAGCAACTCCATGAGTCATAATCTTTGCAAAAGAACACAGCTTAAAATAATCACTGATTGTTTCTTTGCGATCCTACTCCCTGTCCACTGCAAATAAACAAGAGCAGAAATGACAATATCATTTAATCCTTTAATGTTTGCTTTTGACGGGCAAAACATTCTGTTGTAATAGAGGAGTAATCCATAAGGAGGGTAGCTGCTCTTTCATCTTCCTGCATGCTAAATGAAGCCAAAGCTTTTATGAAGAGATGGTGGTTTAATGAAGATGACCGAGTTCGGGAATAATGAAAAGCTTTTGTTTATTTCTAAAAATGATGCCTGGTGCTTACTGCTGCAGAGTTCAAACATTTTCCAGAAGAAATACACATCTTTGCCACTTCATGTGTATAAACGCATGTAATGTCTGACGTGTTCTCTGCTCGGTGTAATGCTTTTATTTAGCAACATTGCAAATATCTCCGATATCATATTCACTTGCCAGAGGACAGTAATAAGCACACACACGCAAAAAAAAATAGAGCATGAACTTTGTCAATATTACTTATGACAGGAGCATTTAATTTGGGTATTTTTCTTGCAAGTACTTGTGAGATGCTAAATTAAAAAAGCTCCTCAAAAAAAAAAAAAAAAATCAAAAACCCAACTAATAATACCCCCAACACCTTATGCAAAAAACCTCCCAAAAACCTAAACCCCAGTAAAGCCCCAAAGAAACCAAAATTCCCATCTTTTTTCTTTCTGTTGTTAATTTCATTAGTTTATCAGGACAATTGTTTATTGCCATAATCTGTAATATTACTGCTTGCAAAGCAAGGTAGGTAATTCCTTCAGAAGAAAGCAGAGAGGGGCTTTAAAGGATAGGAGACCATATCCTTTCCAGAACATAACTCTCCCAACTGTCTTTCACGCCTTCATGAATTAGTGAAAGGGCCTTTTATTTTTCCCCTCTTTGTAAGGCAGTCACTTTAAAGTGGCAAATAGTCAAATTCTGTGAAAGTTAATTTAATATCTTTTTCTTCCACTGAGATGTTAAAGGTTGTGATTCTTTACAAAAGGTTCCTGCATTTGTGTTAGCCTCCAGTATGTGAGTGCTGTGTGCTTACAATCAGAAGTAATCTTAAAGGTTGCTAAACTATTTTAAGGTTGCCAGGAACATAAAGAATGCAATCATGTTGTTAATGTTTCTCATTGTGTTACAGGAAGGCTATATCCCACTGTCTGGGATGAGTGAATTTAGGTGAGCAACAGCAGGCTGGATTTTGTCTATTTTTTGAAAGCTGCCATGTAATAAAAGTGGACATGTAGCTTCATTTTTCTTCGTACCCTTTTTAATGGCTTGAATTACTGGCTGGATCCTGTGTCAAAGTACACAAGCTCTTAGAAGTATAAGTGATATATATGGCATGAATACTTAAAACTCTACATGTTAGGTGAATAAATTTCAAGACATGTAAGGCTGTCCATTCGTGAATATGTTTCTGAGTGGAAGGTGAAGCATTAGAAGAGACATGAGAGATGGCTTTTTTATTGATGCGGTAAACCCAGAGTTTGTATTTATGCATGCCTGTTACGCTCATTAAGTCCACTTTAATTTCAAGGTACTTGTTGAGTACTGAATACTGGTTTCAATCATCTGCTTATTTACTATGTACAAACACTTCCTTTTTCCTTTTCCCCACATCCTGTTAGGGGAAACAGATCAGGGAAGAGGTAAATGCCTGCAAATGGGAGATGATGTATAATGCAATTTATATTCTAGGCTAATGATTATATTCCTTTTGTCCTTTGAGTAGTCCATAGTTGTTTTGTAAAGTGAATGACATTTTTTTTTTCCTCCTAGGTGCGTGTTTGTTGGTAGGTAACCTTAGTGCCTTGTGAACTATTATTAAAAAAAATCCCTGTTTTGTAGCTTATACTTCTGCAAGTGAAAACTGGTGTGCATATGACAATGTGACTTGTGCTGCAGTGAGGAATCAGTTGGAGTTTGGCCGTCTCTCATGTATGTGTCATAGGTTGTCTCCGAATTGGATACTGGAGAACATGCTGTTGCCATAGCAATGAAAGTCCTTTTGAAGGCAGGGTTCTTGGCAGAGCTGTTGCATCTCCTAAAGTGCTTGGTGCATTGATCTGAAAGTACCTTGGCCAGTATTAGCACATAGCTGTAGTGAAAAAAGCGGGAAGTATACATATCTTTAAAATAGATAATTTTGCTTTTTTTCCACAGCTAACTATTGGTTGAAACCCTTGTTCATGAAAGTATAGCTTTTTAAACTTTTATCCTGTGAACAATTCTTATATTTAACATTCTTGGCTTGAATGAATGTATAGATTGAGTGTTCACTGCAAAAGTATCATTGGGTGACTTTCATAGTTCCCTTCAATACTTGTCCCTTTAGGTACTTGGAAAATATTTTAGAATGTTTCCTCCATGATTTTGGTTACCACAAAATAGCTGTAAAAAATATACTGCTTTGTTTGTAGTGCTTTTCAACTCATTTTCCTGTTTTCCAGATATAATGGTTGCCTTGCTCCCATGTTATTTATATTACAGAACCCTAAATGTGATACTAATGGAGGAGAATCATTGCATTTAGGGTCCCTTTTTCAGCAGGCATGGCTAGGTCTTTGTGTATAAATACTTCCTTCTCAAAGTGTGCTTTTAATATGAAATTAAGAAAAGGTTATGAATTTCTTGTGTTCCATCAGATAGATTTTTTTTTCTTAGTAAGTTTTCTTCTCCAGGATGAAGTGTAGGAGGAGTTCAGACACAATTTGTGTAGCTCAGATGCTCTAGACAGCAGTAACATCTATTTCTACATGTGCTGAGAGGCTAGAGTTGATTAATTTTTTTTTCTTATTTAAAAATATCAAACAATTTTAAAACTGAGGAATAAAAAGCAAAATCTTGAAGTGTGATGAACAGTGTGCACTGGGATTTCCGTGCTTAAGTGTTCCTTTGTTACTGAAAGAGCCTCTAAAAATGAAATTTGAAGTTACCACCAAGCTTGCTCCCCCCTTTAGCCGTCACTTTATCACTTCCTTTGAAATAGTAGATACAGATGAGAATTAAACAAACACTTGATTCATTTTTTATCCTTCAAAATGAAAATAAGAATGAAATCATACTGTATTTGTACTTGTAAAGACCTTTGTGCCTGCTGTAGAAGATGCGAGCAAGTACCATACTAGTGGTCTTAAGCTTGGGTTTTGTTTTTCAATCCCTGCCCCCTTTTGCCCCTTTCTCAGAGTAGGGACAAGGCATAGCTTCAGGTTGGCCCTGGGAAGCATTACTGAGCTGCGGCTCTAAGCAGTTTAGACAGGACTTGCTACTTGCAGTTTCTACATGTGTTGGTCTAACCTGGGTAGACAAGTCGGTATGTAAGTGACCTTGGCATGGTGACCGGATCCTGCACCAAGGAGAGGTCAGCATTGATTGCCCTGAGAGTGTGAAGCAAGGGAATTAGACTTTGCAAGGTGTCTGCTTGTTTTTGTTTTCCCTATTTAAGCAAATTTAATGCTGCATCAGCGGACATGTGTACTGGTGCTCTCCAGCTATCCTTGGGAACAAACAACATTAATAACCCAAGTTTTCTATAACTGTGTTGACAGTTTGTCTCAAGTCACGTTTAGGGGGAAATGTGAAGGAGCTGTGAAGGTCTTACAGGACTCCAACAGAAGTTCTGTTTGCGTCCTTTTAGCCTCTGACTCAGTTAATAGTGAGTAGGCAATGTTTTGGGGACTGTGGCAATAGGTTCAATGAAATAACATTGAGATAAGCTCATTGTGTTCTGAATATGTAAGTATTTATTAATACTGGCCTGATTTAGTTGGGTTTAGCAGAGATAGCATTTAAAAATAGTTTAGTATGAGAAGTCTTCATCTTTTGAAATTTTAATTCTGAAAGAATTTTGTACTTGGATGGTTCTAAAATTAAATGAGCTGTTCATGTAATTAATGCAACAAGCTTCCATCTTGAGATATTAAATACTTTTCAGTATCCTCTGGTTTTGTTTTCATCTGTGTTGTTTCATCAGATCAGTTAAATTATAAGGACACGGAATACTGAATTATGAACAAAATTCAAAATTCTCTAGATGTGACGTGCTTGGTCTTAATGACTTCCTGAAAATTCACATCCAGAATTTAATTGGAATAGCAAATTCTTAGGAAATACTATTACTTGATACTTGGTATTGTTCTTTTCATAATTTAAATAAGCTAAAGCAGGCATTAATATCTCCATCAAAAACTTCTGCCAAGATTGCTTTGTTGCATAATGAAGAGAGAGAACTTGAATTTTAAAGGACTGCAAAGAGGCAGAAATCTTGCTTCGTAGTTCCTATGTCTCTTTGAAGAACTTCTCTATTCTCTGGTTTTCTCAGCCATAAAATGAGGTATAGAGTTGACACTGTAGAAGAGATAGTGTTTTTTAACTTCCTCAGGTGGAATTAGAATGGTTAATAAGTTCATACCTAAGCAGAGTTAAATTAGCTTGGGTGTACTTTGTGTTAATATCCAGTCCATCCTTTTGTGTATAATTTCTGGTTTTCTGCTTAATTCAGTCTTTTACTTACATTAATGAAGTTTTGGTGTTTTAATTTCATTTAATTTCTTACTGTGTCTTCTATACAGCTTTTTTAATAGAAGTTCTGTTATTCCAAAATGTGGAAGTAGACATTTCAGTCTAGGACTCATAGCAATGTTCTAGAAATCGTTTTAGCACACCCTCACAGATTACATATGCTTCTCGTTTCTGTAAATTGTATTTGAATCTAATCCAAGTAAGAAAGTGCAGATAAATGCATTTGCCAAAAATTCTTCAAGGAAGAAAATTACTAGTTCAATAAGGCTTCCTGATATATAAACAGAAAACAGTCCTGTCCATGGCTATCCTTTGTATTTACTGGATTAAATGCACTTTGACAGCTGGATATATGTACCAGTGTCTAGCCCATGGCCATGATCTAATAATCATGGCTATGGTAACAAGTCATCTAAAAAGATTCAGTAGTCAAGTGAGTTTTTTGATAAAAGCAGCTCTGACTGAAACAAGAAATAAGGCTGTGTGAAATGTGACTGCATTTGCTACCGTGCCTGTGTTCCGCGTACTTAATAAATACCCTTTGGGATGTCGTAGATAGAACCTGTGCTTAAAAAGAGATGGAAAAGCTAATTGTGCTACAGCAGCATGTGTTCTAAAGTTATGAAACAAATTTGATTTAACCTAATGATCATGGAGAACTTAGTTTCAAAACATTAATTTCTCCTTCCCCTGAAGTGCTTTTTAACTTGTTTGTTCCATCATAAAAATAGTTGTATACCATTAAATAGAGCCTTCTGTGAAATACACAATTCTTGTATCATGATTCTGGTATGTGAAGGGAAGTTTAAGAAGTACTGATGAGTAAACGTACGTCAAAGGGGAAGACTTCAAGTGCTACAGATATTTTGAAAACAGACAGTTTGCGTACTAACAGTATGCTTTGGTCTCAGTTGCGTGTAACTGCTAAAACCTACATTGTATGTAAGTATCCTTTAAGAGAAAAAACAGTGCCTTGGCCCTGGAACAGTGCTTTGTAACGCAAAATTAAACTAGTGTATTTTGCCAGACTAAGGTGTTAAGACTATTGGCTTACATTTGGTTCTAGCTTTTGGGGGAGGAAAAAGCTGCTTTACGTTCTATAAACCTCACTAAAATTGACTGGGTTGGGATAAAAACAGTGTTCCAAAAATTGTAACTTTGTTCTCTCTTCTTTTACTTAAAATAGAATTTTTGATATAGCTGACAGGGACAATGTTTTAGAAAACAGTAAAGGGGCAGAGAGTGTGAACCAATTTAAGGAATTAAACGTTCCTTTAGGAAGATGAATTAACTGCTCACCCCAAT
The DNA here is from genome assembly GCA_032466535.1 of Forpus xanthops. NCBI lineage: Eukaryota > Metazoa > Chordata > Aves > Psittaciformes > Psittacidae > Forpus > Forpus xanthops. The sequence continues at coordinate 44,682 of JASSUY010034912.1, read as the reverse complement.
TTATAGGTTACATACAGCAACTTCTGAATGTGCTACTTGTTGTGCGGTGTCTTTTTCTTTTTTTTTTTTTATAAATCATGTCGACTTTCTCTTGTAATGTGAGCAGTTGAGGTACTTATTTTTAAACTTCACAGCAGCTTTCATGGGAAGTAGAATGCTTGCACTGAAGCTGTGTTTAGGGAGGCACAGAAAAGTGGGGAAACTGGGAGGTAGGAGTATCTTCCAGGGGAGCCTAGGGCAGTGATCTGGCTGAAACTTTGTCTGGGAAGGGTATTTTCTCTTCCATGTGCCTTATGTGCAAGAAGGGATTCTTACCACTTTATTTGTTGTTGATGTGCAAGGTACATGTTTGATCCTTCACTGTGTTATTGTTGTAGATAGAGGTCTTCTCCAACGTGTTCTTGAAGAATATTTATCTGAGTTACATGGTAATGAATCAGAATATGGAAGCAACTTTTTGTATTTATTTTGGCAAGATTGTGTTATCCAAAAACTCAGAACAACGAAAGCTTAAGACCATCAACATTTTATAAGAGTAGTGTTGTACTCTGAAGCTGGGAAAGAAAGAACTGTACTCTTCTGCCCTTGGCACTCTTCATACAGATGGCCACGTCCATTCCTGTGTGCTTACTACTGTCCACTCTACTAGGGTTCTGTTAGTGGTTTTGGTAGCTAGGGTTGGCTTTGTTCTGGCCATGATGTCGAGTACATTTCCCATTTCTGAATATTTTTTAATAGGAAATTTGTTCTCCAAGGAAAAAGAAAGATGAGCTGTTAAAAAAATTGTTTTTTTTTTTTTTTGATAAGTTTGTTGGTGCGGCTGCTTCTAATATTAAGTATTAATGTAGTAATTAAAACTGTCATAATGTAACTGTCATTGGGTAGCAAGAAAAACAGTAAAATTAACTTGTTTTGCACAGGGTAGATTTGAATTTGGATGTTCAGATGATGTTTAATATTAATTTTATTTCATCATTTTCATTGTCTTTCATTGACTTTTACCCATGTCATTAATACAGTTAACTGTTCGTAAATGCCTGTAGTTCTTCCAAGTATTTGTACAATATGAACCAGTGAATGCCAGTCCTGAATGCTTTATTCTGTGTTGTGTTTTTTACTTTCTGTCAATCTTCCTAACATGTCTTGATGGACAAAATGCCCAAGGACAATTAATTACCTTTTTCTTTCATTGCTTTTCCCAGTACAGTGGTGTCTTGCAAAAGTGGTAATGCGTGTGCGTCTATTACAAGGAAAGAATACATGATACATGGAGAGGTGTGGACATAAATATTAGGAGTAGTGGCTGTGTTCTGAAATATATTTTGATTCACTGTTGCTCTATGTGTATTCTTCCAGTAAGCCTCAAATGAAGATTATCATAATCCCCTTTGAGCAGTTTCAAATCTTTTTCCTTTTAAGAATCACTTGTCTTAAATTTTTTTTCTCACACGCATGTTTCTGGAAATTTACAACTGAAAATGTGATTGAGAGGCACAGCAGTGTCTGCAGTCACCCTTGAACCAGTGACAGCTTTAGTGTTTTGATACTTTGTCTTCTCCTGGGGCTAGGAATAGGCTTTTAAATATGTTTTCAGCCAGCTCTTCCCTCTGAAGCCTCATAGCTTATTGACTTTAAATGCAGACAGATTAAAAAAAAGATTATTGTTTGTTTCCAGCTCTTCTGGAACGATCTTTGAAATATGCACCCAGTATATAGAACTAATTGGCATACACCTGGAATTACACTATTGAGAGTGGTATAATTATTTCTTCTTAAGAAGTTTGTTGTGCTTTTTCAGATAAAATTTAACAAGATAAGGGATGACTTCATTTGTCAGAAGTCTGATACGTTTTATTTGACAATCCTAGGCATGTTTGTTTATGATGTAATGCAAATCTGGTATCTCTGTGCCTTTCCTATTTACCTTAAAAAAAAAAAAAAGGCAGCTTAGAATGTAAAGCATGCTTACACTTGTGAAGTACCTCGTGTTCTGTAACAGTAGTAGTAATGAACAAACTGAAAGTGAAAAAGCAGTAAAGGTATCTGGAGCGCTGCTTTTGTCAGCAATGAAATACTGGCTGCCTTTTCTCCTCACCTTGCTCTGTCACAGTTGCAAATGGGCTGAGGCTGTGAGGTGGCTTGCTGAAATTCTGGTATAATCTCATTTCTGAGGGAAAGGAGCCTGTCCTTTTCCTTTATCCAAAACATTTTTAGTCTTTGTGTTTTCATTGTTATCCCTAAGCACACATGGAATTTCAGTGGGCATTTGTTAATTCAGTGCAATCTGTTGATTTTGTCAACTTTGTCACTTTCCATTTACATAATTTTTTAGGCTTTTAGCTTCTTTAAAGTCCTGCCAGGTAATCTATTGTTCATGTATTTTGTTTCTGCGTAAATGTATTACAGTCTATCACAGCATCTTAGAATACCTTACCCTTCTTAATCTCCTCAGAAGTGTGCATTTTTGTTGCTGGCCAGTTTAACTTTGGAAGTCTTCTGATGTTAAACACTTCCTGAATTCTCATTTTATTCTCAATTATTATTATTTTCTTTCTTCAGTTCTTAAGTGAATTGATAGAGCATGTCCAGTTAGTGTTTCCTGTGTTCCTTTTCCCAGACTTCAGATTAATTTGCATATTTTGTCTCAGTTAAGTAAATGATGTAACTTTAGATCAGTGAACCTGTCAGTGATATTAATCTGTATAGTTAGAAGTCCTGCACCTGTGTACCTGGTTTAGATAGGTTGGTTCATTTGGGTTGTGTATAGACTGCAAAATAAATATTGATAAAGTTACTACAAGACTAAGAATTTTATACATAATAGAATACATTTGTAGTAGTGGCATTGCATTTATAGGACAGGATGTTACCACTGGAATGTGGTTTAGGGGCTGGATAAAAATCCTGTACTGTTTGTGATGAAGCCACTTGCGTGCTGGCAGTTTTTACTCTTCTATTTACACACTTTGAATTCAGGTGGTCTCAGCCATTTTGGGACTACTGCAGTATATTCTCTGTATCTCTGGGCTGTAACTTTTTCCCTTGAGGGAGGGCAACCACCTGGATTTCTGCAAAGGGTGAACAGAAGTTATTGGCATAATGGCTCCAATTGTGAAAATAAATCTTCTGTTGCTGTCCCACAGTGAACAAGCCTTGCTTAAGTGGCCTGTCTGGTTTTCTTCCTGCCCCTGACTGATAGGAGTCAAGCTGGCTGAAAGCCATTTGCTTGTGCAGCTAGCCCTGCATGTGTGGTAGAGCTTCGTTGTGGTTTACGTTCTGCAGTAAACAAATTCATTCTGCCCTTACTGCCAGACTGGTTTCTGTAGCGGAAAGAAACTGTTACGGGATTGACTGGTTGGAGAGAAAGAGTTCAAGCAGGATGCTAAGGTATTTTTGGGGTTTGGAAATTTAGAGTCAGAAACTTTGCATCTGCTTATCTGTAACTCCATTCTAATGGCTTAGGGCAATGCCAGTTACTTGGAAAGTTGTTGCCTCTGTGTTCAGTCATCATTCACTCCTACCAGATTATTTGTAGGGAAGTAGAAGTCCAAAGGGATGTACTTTCATAGCCTGGAAATGGTTTTCTGTTGCTTTTTGGATGTGTGTGTGGCCTGATACTGGAGGTGCCTTGCAGATGTCTGTGTGAGGAGAGAGCTGGCTGTGTACTTAAAATACCCTTCTCTTGATAGACCTCTATTGCACTTCTTCAAGTTGGAGCGCTCTCTGTGCGGGATACAACATGCTTTGGCCTCTTTGTCTTTGGCCTTTCTATTTTAACTTTGGAAATTTTGATGAATTTTAGCAGTTCCTTCTAGTGCCCCTTAGTTATTAGCCATTGAAAATTGTCCTAAATTTTTAATTTTTTTTTTTTTTTTTTTACCCCTTCAAATGAAATTGAATAATGTTGCATGTCCTTAAAAATATTTCTCGCAAAGTGCGCCTGGAGCTGGGAATGGAAAACTTTAAAAGTAAATGTCATGGTAACACGAAGAAGTGTCTTGGTAAGCGTGGATACTGTGAAGTAGAAGCTGTCTGAATATGCCTACATTTCTGTGAATACTGCTTCCCTTTCTGCTGCCTGTGAGGGTACTTACATGTAGTAGGCTGCTGGGTATTATTAAAAAACAAGAACAAAAACTCATGCAACTTCCAATCCAGCTTATGTATCTGAATGTCTGTAGTTAGATATGCACTCTTTAGGAGCAGCAGGTTAAGAAGTTTGCCCTTTGGTTTTATGTTGTGTCCTGTGACAAGTTGCTGGTGTTTTGTGGAAAAAAAAATCCTCTCCCATAAAGGAGTTCTACTTAAAACTGCGCTCTTATTATGAGAATTTCTAGAAATGGACACCAGGCTGTACTTACATAATTTACTCAAAGGCCTGCATGCCTTTTGAATTCAAAGTAAATGAATTAACATATTTTTTTGAGGAGTTGAGTTTTACTTTTAGTTGAACAAACATAAACAAAGCCTTCTGGATATTTTAGTTTATAGAAGAGATATATTTATTTTAATGTTCTGTTTGTATTTTTTATTATTTGTAGATGGTGGCAGGAATGGGTGAATGGCTTGTTTAAGAGTATCCTTGTTTTAGATCCTCCTCCTAGCACACTGTATGCACTGTGCATGCACAATGACCTCCTGGTAACTCTTACAAATAAAATAGAATTTATCTTTGTATCTGTGGTTTGAGATGTCATTTAGAGAAATAAAGACCTTGGGTAGTATAGACTTAATTGGTATTTTGATTGGCCAGACAACCAGGTATGAAGTATGAAGTAAAATCATAGAATCATAGAGTAGTTAGAGTTGGAAAGGACCTTAAGATCATCTAGTTCCCACTCCCTTGCCTCACACTAAACCATGGCACCCAAGGCTATATCCAACCTGGCCTTGAACACCACCAGCGATGGAGCATTCACAACTCCCCTGGGCAACCCATTCCAGTGCCTCACCACCCTTACAGTAAAGAATTTCCTCCTCATACCCAATCTAAACTTCCCCTGTTTCAGTTTAAACCCGTTACC
>JASSUY010034912.1:28777-39558 GCA_032466535.1 Forpus xanthops | reverse complement strand
TGTTGTTTTTCATGTGCCTCAGCATGCCTTCCAGGACAATCCGCTCCAAGATTTTGCCAGGCACAGAGGTGAGACTGTCTGATCTGTAATTCCCCAGGTCATCCATTTTCCCCTTCTTGAAAATTGTGGGTTATATTTCCCTTTTTCTAGTTGTTGGGATGGTGTTTATTTCTGTGGTTTATGCTTTTTGATTAATTAGTTTTCTATTTTTTTATTTTTCTCCCTGAGCATGGGAAATGATTCATACTGATGCATTGAAGAACACAGTGCTTGTGATAAACTGAAGTACAGTTGTGCAAGTATTTTAATGTAAAGTAAGATATTGAATCTAGCTAAGAGTCGTAAGTAAGTAGAGTGTTGGTAGAGCAGTCTATATGCTGTGTATCTTTGCTGCTGTCAGATCTTCTTGGCAAATTGGCGTCCTTACTAGTCTAGATGATCTTCTGTAGGATTGTTTTCTTGAGGGGTGCAGATGATGATATAAGAATAGCTGTGTATGTATGTGGTAGGCGTGGGGTTAAACACGCTCAAAACTGCAAAGGTGATGAAACAAAACCAAATTTGCCTGATGCTTATTGATTCACTGTAGTACTTCCTGCTGTGTACTGGTAGAGGGCATGTATGACAAGTGCAGGGGTGTTGGGTTTTGATTTTTTTTTTTCCCTCTTTTCACTGCTATTACTTAATGAATAAATCAGTACAGTTCTTGAGGTTTATTTAGTCTGCCAGTTTGCTTTGCCCATAAAAGATCATAGTATCCTTTTTTCATTGCATTCCAGAAACTGTTTAGTACTGAGTTAAATATGCCTATATTATTATTAATTTCTTTGAGGGTATTTGACACAAGGCTTAATTTTTCAAGCCATTTGCTATTGCACTGTAAATGCACTGTCATTTTGAGAAGTGAGAACATGGGTGCCTTAAAATCGGTGTAGAATTTTGAGCTACCTCAAAACCACACCAATTCTGTTGGTGTGTTAGGTATTAAGCTTTGTCACACCTTCATTATGAGCTTAGGTCGGTCTTCCGGATCATATGTAGTCATCAGACTTTACATTTCATTTATAGAAAATGCTTATGAGAGCCCTTTAATGTACTGTAATCTTATTAAGCCAAGTTGCTGGCGTTTTGCATTAGGTTTGTTCTTTGTATCCTTTAATGCTGAAGGATGTAGTTGATCATAAATACAATCTTGACTATTCTTGATTTAAAAAAGGTAGCTTTAGGAGTAGTTTCAGTGTATACTAGTACTACATTTGGGTATCTACAAAAAGTAATGCTGTGCTGTATATTTACAGTTCTTCAGCATCTGACTCTTAAGTCTATTTACTTTTGAATTAAGTATTTTGGGGACTGTTTAATTTCCATCTGAAAATGTTTCATAAGGTAATATCTGTTCTTCAGGGATACAAAGGAATTAGTTTGGTGATTTTCATTGGAATGCTTTTCACTTACATCTTTGAGGCATCTCTGTAAATCCTTCTTTAACAGTTCTTGACATTGCTACCTCAAGGCGTTGAGCCAGCATGTGCAGTCTCAAGCAAGCAGACCAGAGTTCAAATCCCAGACTGCATGCTCAAGGAGGCATTTTCTTCAAGTCCTTAGGGAGTTGTTGACCTTGTCTTTCCAAAAAAGTGGCACCTGCTGGCTAACCAAGAGGGGAATTTGGAAGAGAGTGTGCTGTGTCTTGGTGTGCTGTGGTACAGAACTAGGGGTTGTGAGGGCTAAAGAAGTACTTGGCTCCAAGAGTGGATGGATTGAAAACAAATAGAAATTAAGATCCTTGAGAGAGAAACACTGTTTTGATCCCTACCTGATGCTCTTTATGCAGGTTGTGGCGCTCATAGTATGATTTTCCTTAGTGTTCCCTATTTCTTTGGATTGTGCTGTAGACCATTTGGACCACTTGTGTGCAGAAGCAGTGCCTCAAATAGGTAATGTTAACTAAAACAAAATAAATTTTTCTTGAGTATTTTGAAGTAAAATTATTACTTTCTCATAGAGCAGCCTAATGCTGAGGAATCTCAGAAATTCTCCGAGTTCTTAATTTTTAGTTTGGTAGAATGAAAGTAGACCAAGGGAAAATTCTGATTTCTGTTTGCAAGGTCAGTATATAAAATGCTATTCACAGCTTTTTATCTCATTTTGTAGTTTCATAGTTGGTGTGTCTAATGAGAAGTAATATATTTGGTAGGGAGCAATGGGATTTTGTGCTGATTATTTCCAGAAGATTGCTAACACGATACAAACCCAACGTTTGTCTTGTTTTTTAGATTTACTTGGACTTAATCACAGCTATTGTTCAGTTTTGAGCTGAGAGTTAAAATGCATGGTATTGTGTTAAAGCAGAGTTTCTTTCTCTTCAGCCCTTCACTAAAAAAAAAAAAACAAACCCTGAAAAATTTAAATTTTCAGGTGAAAGAGAGTGGGTTGTATAGAAAGAAAAGGAAATATAATTTGTATCATGAGCCGGCAGTGTGCTCTTGCAGCTCAGAAAGCCAACCGTGTCTTACACTGCATCAAAAGGAGTGTGACCAGCAGAATGAGGGAGGTGGTCCTGCTCTTGTGAGACCTCACTTGGAATATTGTCTGCAGTTCTGGTGTCCTTAACATAAAAAGGATGTGGAACTGTTGGAAGAAGTCCAGAAGAGGGCCATGAGGATGATCAGGGGACTGGAGCACCTCCCCTATGAAGATAGGATGAGAAAGTTGGGGCTGTTAAGCCTGGAGAAGAGAAAGCTGCGTGGAGACCTCCTAGCAGCCTTCCAGGATCTGAAGGGGGCCTATAAGGATGCTGAAAAGGGACTTTTCATGAGAGACTGTAGCAATAGGACAAGGGGTAACAGGTTAAAACTTAAACCAGGGGAAGTTTATGTTAGATGTAACGAGAAGTTCTTTACTATGAGGATGGTGAGGCACTGGAATGGGTTGCACAAAGATGTGGTGCATACTCCATTGCTGGCGGTCTCCAGTGGCAGGTTGGACAGAGCTATGGCTGACATGGGCTAGCATGAGGCGTCCCTGCCCATAGCAGGGGGATTGGAACTAGATGATGTTAAGGTCCTTTCCAACCCAAACCATTCTATGATTCTATAAATTCTTCCAAGCATAATATCATCTTGTATTTTCTAGTATCTTCATTTTTGTATTACTTTACTGTCAAATAATATTTTTATTTTCATAGTCATAGTATTTAATGCTTCCTGGATATTAAAATATCTTGGGTTGGTTTTTTTTTTTTCCTGGATTCTGGAAGGAGTGTTTTATCTCTTAGATCTTGATTATAGAAAGTGGCTTTATGTGCTCCATCTGTCACTTCTGATAGGAATTCCATTTTAATTCATGAGATATTAAGGCATATCAGAATTTATTTTGTATTTCGTAAGGATTTTATTTGTTTTGGAACAAAAATAGTTTTTCTTTTCAAGATCTCAATCTTATTAAGATATTTTAAACCAGTACTGCATATCTCTATTAATTCCAGAAGAATGCAATATAAACTGAATATTGATGAATAGCTGGAAGTGGAATGTACTGCACAAATACAGGAATGTGGCTTAGATGTTTTATTTTAATGCACAAAAACATTCACTCATAACTTCTTTCATTTCAAACAAGGAGTAGCCCAGTGGTTTTGAGGTTTTTTTGTTTTCCCCATGGTATTTAGTTTAGCTATATCATGTATTTCTTGAAATTTCTATCCAGAAGGTCTTTTATCACCTGTTGTGTGAGTTGCTAAAGAATATTCTTGAGGTACTGACAAAAGTTAATGAGTCCACCACATTTCGAACGTATGGAAACCTAAATAAACTGGGGTGCCTTTTCCTACGGATTTCTTTGTACAGTTTCCTTGTTATCTCAGTTCTGCATGAACTCACGATGATATATGTGAAGTGCATTCTAACAGTTTATGAGATTACTTCTGTGAAATTCAGTATATCAGGAATGTTTTGTAATGTAAGGTACTTAAGTCTATTTGTGTAAAAATCTTCTTGCTAGCTGTACATCATCAAACAAAAAACATAAACCAATATTCTTTTACTGATCCTTGTCAGCACTTTAGGGTCTTTCTTTTTTATAGTGACATTGAATCGTGTATTTTCCTATGTCACAATATGTATTGTTTCTGCCATTCTGAAGGTTAGTGCGCTTCTATTAATACTTTGAGCAAACTGCTTCTTTTTCCAGCAAATGCTTTATGTGCAGCTTCATTATCTCTTTCTCAAAAAGAAGAATCAAAATCTTTAGATTTTATATAGATTCTATCCTTTATTACAAGGACAGTCATTATTGCAAGTTTTGTCAAGACTGATACAAAAACCAAAATGAGAAAATAACGAATTTCATACTGTGGAGACTTGTATGCATACGGTCAGAAGTACTGTTGTCTCAAATTGTACCTTATCTGTACCACAACTGGTGTACATGCTAAGCAAAAGTTGCCCCATCTGCAATGCTAGGAATAAAGAACAGCCTTTAAGGCCAATATAAATGTGTGCATAAGCAGTGATTGTGGTCTTCTAACCTGCAGACCTAAAGCTCGTACTTCTTGGTTTTCAGAAAGTGTAAAATAAAGTTCAGTTGCATTTTCTGAAATAGAGCATGTCTGATGCAATTTTCGTTGAGTGTTTATTACGATAGTAAATTTACCAGGTGTTTTAGGAATTAAGCTTAAAAATGTTAAGCTTTCCCTTCTGCTCCACTTCCTATTTAAAGGTTGATCCAAAACCATCCAGACTCCCATTCACTTCAGTTCAACACCCTTGGATCAAGTTCATATGTCTTATACTTATGCAATTTTGCAGTCAAAAATTGACATAATTTGAGCTGTTCTTAATTTAAGTGAGAGGAAAATAAACCCTTCAGTATATTGGTTTTTTTAATCTATCTTCCTTTCTGGTTTAAACACTTAGGAATCTCTTCCTTAGTTTCAGGCTATCATTGGAAGCTACGTCCCCAAAACCAAAGTTTTAGGTTAGATTACAACATCAGGTTGGCATATGTTGCTCCTTAAAGGAGTATTTTAGGATGGAAGAATCTACCTGAAAAAAAAATTAATTACTTAAATGCTGAAGTTTTTGTCACAGTAAGATGAAGGATCTCTTGGCAGTAATTCAAGCTAGCTGAGATAAGTAGCAATGTACTTGCAACTTCTGTAAGTAGAATGAAGTGTATTCTCAATAAGAAAGGTTGTATTTTTCCTTTTTTTTTTTTTTTTTTTTTCCCCTCATCTTCCTTACATAATTTACACAACTTGTTCAAACTGGGAGAAAAAAATATCTTTCTTTGCCTGATGCTGTTTGCACTTCGTGATGTGTGAGAAGCCTCTAGGGCACAAGTCCTCTCTTACATCAAATAGCATCTTATGCATCCTGCCATACTTAAATACACTGCTGTGCGTCTATGTCATGTTTAATTCAGTTTTGTCTAAATAAGGAGTTAGGAGCTTAAATATTTTAATACTGATGTGAAGGTCAAGCCCATCGTAGAATGTCTTGGATCCTCTTTTTTTCCAACTCTTCTGCAAAAGATATGGAGGTGTTCTGGGATGATGGCTATGAGATACCAAGTAGCAGCTGGCAGTCTTTTTTTACACTTTAAAAGGATTTTTAGATTTCTGATTTGGTCTTCCCACCAACAAATCTCTCTTCCAGATGTTCTCTTTTGCTTGCTAATTACGTGAGTTTATTCATGCAGGCATGAAATAATTTTATCAAAGAATTGCTACTTAGCAAGATAATGTTTTATATATGTTTTTTTTAAAAAAGACACTGTGGGTTTGAACTGATTGTTTGGAGTTTTCAAAAGTTTTAAAATGTGCTAGAACTCCATTGACTTAGAGTCTCATGAAAAACCTTCCTGTTGTATTACTTTTAATATGGAGTCATAGACTGTAAAGCCTCATGGAGGAGTAAGCATGTCTTTAAGTTATCTTAATGAAAGGTAGAGAAACATGATGCATACAAGTATATAACTGATTTGTTTGACTTACTCTGAAGTTAATTCAGATGTGTCTGATGATCTTTTGTCTGACTTTTGAAAAGACTTTCCTAGGAGGCAGAGAGAATGAAGTTGGGGATTAGAAAAACTCTGAAAGTCAAAGACCCAAGAAAACAATAATCTCAGGAGAAGGTTCAAACTGAAATTTAAATTATTTGTGTTAACAGTAAATGACAACCATATGAGTATGATAAAATACACAAATACACAACTGCAGGGGAATTTAACCTATTCATATGAGAATTATATTTGAGCTGCACTAGATTAAACTAAAAGTCAGAAGACATCTATGACTAAGGATCACATCTTCTTTAAATTCTACATATGTATATTGAAGGTTGGATCAAAGGTTTAAACATTTATGGCCAGCTTGAGACTTGCATTTTTCATAGGTTTACAAGAGCACTCTTCTCAGTTCTTTTGTATGTCATGGTGAGTTACTGGGTAAATGGGATTAATTTCAAAGGAGCCTGTAAATAAATGTCACCTGAAAGATTGTTTTCTGTAAGAAAGTAGGTGGTTTTTTTAGTTTAAGTTATTTATCTAGAGGCTAAATGTTAATAAAACAAGGCAGTATGTTGTTTCCACACAGTCAACAAGTCTGATTTGATACATTTATGCAAAAACTAGTGGGTTTTTTTTTCCAAGGTGTTGATCTTGAATTAAGAATGGAATTTCTTATTAGTAGAAGAGAGTGAGAGGTAGTTTGGGGGGAAAAGGAGCTGAGCCATTATGATTTGTAGTTTTATTCTGTACTCTGTTACTCTCTTCAGTTCATCTGACATTATGCTGCATGAGATTTTATGGCAGATTTTGTTTCATTCATTCAGCTGTTTAATCATCCTAAATGTGAATATGTATGTATCTTTTTTTGGTCATTCTGGAAGATGGCTTTTTTCTTTCTTTATCTTGCTTTAATCCTCTGTTCTTGATTATATCCAACATGTCAGCTGGAAAACAGGGAAAGTAAACAACTCTGAATGGTATTGTGTATGGCTGTTTTCCCTGATATTATTTAAATACATACATGCAACATATAAATTGGGATAAAAAGGAAATAATATATTTCATTTATGGAAATATATTAAAAATACATGTAGATATACCATTACAAATGTATTTCTCTTTATTATAAGTTCTGTGTTTATAAATCTTATAAAAACTTCAGGTGAGAAAGAAATTTCATTTCAAGCCAGAAATTTTCTCTGTATAGCTGTCAGCATTCATCAAGAAAAAAAACATTATACAGAGTTTGATTTAGATTTACAGTTCATCAGGCTATATATCCTGTAATTTGTTGAAACAATTTCCTCCATAAATATTTTCTGTTCATCATTTACAGTGGACATCTGGAGGTTTTATTCTTCTGTTCCTTATCAGGAAATAACAATCTTGTAAATATGTGTAAATAAATTTAAAGTGTACTAAATCAATATGTGAAATGTCTTAATACTATTCAAGGGGAAGAAAATGTGACAGGATGGTGTTGATCAGATCTCAGATCCTGAAATTTAACCCTTCTAAATTCTTAATTTGTCATGGTAGTGGATATTCTGCAAAGAAGCTGTTAAAAAAAATGAAGGAGTGTTGCTGTTAACTAGTCCAGGTATTACTATGTTGCTGTACAGGTTTTTTTACTGATTGACTTGACAAATTTTGTTTAAAGTAAAAACACTACGGGTTTTTTCTTTGTTGCAAGATCAAGGATTTGACTTGTGGCTACTTCAGCCTACGAAACAGGAAGACTCTGAATTTTTCTGTAGGCAATAGTAGTCTGTATTTGTCTCCACTGCAGCCAAATTCACGTAAAATTAATGTATGTAACAGTTCAGCTGCTCCAGAAAAAAAGATCTTCAGAAATTAAGGTGAACTTGTTAAAGGAATTTCAACAGTTTTCATTTCTCATCCTAACATCAGATTTTTTATTGCTATTACCCTGCTTTATCTGGCTCCATAGTAAAATAAAATTGAAACAAAAATGTTTGGGCTCATTGTCTGCCCAGTAAAATGTTTCGTTTTTCATTTCAGCAAGCAGCAGATCATTCTACTTGTTGAGAAAGCAGTACAACGGAAACATTTTTTGCAAATGTTCTGCTTGCTATTTCAGAAGTCACAGATTATCTCCAAAATGATTCTAAACCATAAAACCAAATTTCATTTGTCTAACCAGATATTTTTTCCTTATTCAGAGGAGGAACCTGCTCCAAACAGTGTTGTTGAAGAGTACCTTCAGGAGAAGAAAAAATACGAAGACAAGCGGAAGCAGCAGCCAAAGAAAGGGGTTTCTCGTGAAGATCAGGTAACAATTGGAAAATCTAGGGGAAAAAAAATCCAGAAAAAGTCTGAAAAAGTTTCTTTCTTCATCTGTGTATAAATAAAGTTTTAAAGTCCATTATAGAATCGTGGAATCATAGAACAGTTAGGATTGGAAAGGACCTTAAGATCATCAAGTCCAGGCCCCCTACCATTATGTTTCATTTTCCTTTCAAAGAAACTTATTATTTATAAAAATAAATATGTAATCATTGATCCCCTATTTTGTTGTCCAGGTAGACAGGTAAGTCAATGTGCATTTGAAAGTGCCATCAATTTAGTCTCTTAAATCTTGCAAAAGGAAATGATACCCACACAGAGGTATCCTTGATTACATGTATGAGAGTTTTGCATTTATGTACAGTGCTTTCCTTGGCTCTGCAGCATGCCATAACATTGGGACAGAGGTTTGCGTACTTGGCATCTATCCAAGATGAGCTTTCTAACATTTTAAAATATGTTTAAAGGTATTAAATCCATCCATAACTTTTGGTGTTGTGAAATGGGCATAAAAATAGGTTTTAGCTGTACTGTAAAAATAAAACCTTTTTTAAATATAAATGAAAATTATTTTTCAAAAAGAGTTACAATGTATGTAGCCTTCAGTCTGCAAATAATGAGCAAAGTTATGTTTGACATAAATATTTGTTTTTTTTCTAAAATAGGAAAGTTTGGAACTGTTAAATATATGCAACTGCCTGTGAAATGGAAAGTACCATTCGTTTAAAATCTGTGCAGTACATCAAACACAGTGGTTTATAAATGCATGTCAGTTTAGCTATGAAGATGTTCATATTCAACTCTAAAAGCTAGAAGGGGTTGGAAACTCAAGGCTTAATAACTTCAAAAGAATGGTTGGCAAACCCTTATACATGTGGCAAGTGGATTTAGCTCTAAACTGAAAGTTTATGGAAACTTTATACATTCAAAACCTATTAGCTTTGAATCAAAGAATACGAAACCTCTGTTGGCAGTGTGGATCAGGGGTCTTAAAACCACTTCTAATGAATTTATATCTGTCCTGTCCTGGATATCACAGGAAAATAAGATGACAGGGATATATATTTTAGTAGATCTTAATTTTTATTTATGTAACCCTGCTGGGAACTGTTCAGCAATAATTAATCAACTTCTTTGTAATCCATTTCACTTGTGGAGAGCCTTTCTAGCCTTGCATCCCTCCTACTTGGTCCTACAGTACAGTACCATTTTGCATCCTCTATACAAGAGTTAAAGAGGGGGAAAGGTGTGTGTCTCCTTTACAGTACTAGATATTGGAAGTCCTAACCTTACAATTCCACAAGGGTCAATTTTACAGTTATTTGATCCACAGTAAAGCATCTAATCACTCACCGCAAAAATGCCTACTAAGGCATTTTGAAATTAATTCTATCACCAGGTCTACTCACAAAAATGCTGGCACTAGAGATAATTATACGCATGGAATGTGTCTTTGGTTGGTCACAATTTCATGTAAAACTGATTAGTTTGTTTTCTTCTGATGGAGTAGGCAGACATTTGCTCTCTCAGAGCAAATACAGGGTTTCTCTCATTGCAAGTACAGGCTTTGCAATACTATGGAAGGCTATAGAATTTGAATGATTTGCAGGCCCAACTATATTTGAAATTTTTCCTCTCCAGTCTTAAACAGGTTAAACAGAAAATAAAGAAAATAAATTAATAAATTCCCAAAAAAAAAAAAAAAAAGACCAAAAAACCAAAACATCCCAACAACTCAAAACCCTACCTTTGGCAGTGTTAAAATATGGGTTTGAAAGAATTTAAAAGCCAGGAAACTCCTAAAGTTAAGATTGCTCCCAGAAGGAAATTTGATTCCAGCGAACACTTCTGGTATTTCCTATTTCTGTTTTCTATTCTTGTTTAGTTTTTATTCTTTTAAATTTGAAAAACTTGACCAAACAAAACTAAACAGCCATACAGAGGTGTTTTACAACATAGGTTGCCAACCTATCACCTACAGATCAAATGTAGCCTGCCACATAAATTCAGTCAAGCACTTACTCCCTCATGCTTTTCTTTCCAGGAATGTCTTAAGTATCAGCAAGAAATAAGCTGTGGGCTGTGCAAGTTATTCTTATGGTCTGCTCTTTTTTTTTTTTTTGAAGAGCCCCCTCTCCATTCACAAGGTTCAGGCATACAGTTCTTGTATAATCAAAATCTTATTCCAGGTGATCAGAAACAATACCTGTGGTGCAATCTTCAGCTGTCACCTGAGATTTGGTGACTTCGTTGTAGCTGAAACACCCGGTGATTTCAGCTGGAAAATAAAATACCAAATACAAATCAGCATGAGCTTAATGTATGTTGCATAAGAACCGGTGTCTGCAGAATTAATTAAGGTGGTTCATTGTATTTGAGTCAAAAGCTTTGAATTCATTTCAGTATCAGTACATAACTTAAAAGATCAGTAAAGTGTATAAATATCAATCAAACTATGTCTTCAAAGC
>JASSUY010034912.1:1621-28677 GCA_032466535.1 Forpus xanthops | reverse complement strand
CTAACTATTCTATTTTTCTATATACAGGTCCAAATCAGCTTTTTTTCTTTTTGGAAAAAAAAAAAAAAAAAACAAAAACAAAACTATTGAGTTATTGAGTGTTAAATTCTAGACTTCATTTAGTAGGGTAAATTGCTTATAATTCTGGAAGCACTGATCCTGATAGGAGAGGGTGATAATTAGTTTCTAATATGGACAGAATTGCTGTTATTAGCTGTGCTCCACATGTTTGCTTCCCCTGTGGCATTCCTTGGGGTGCAGCAGATGGATGAACAAGGGGCAGAGGTAATGTGTGCCGTGATCGGCTGCTGCTTTCCCCCAGGGATACTTCTAGAATGCTGATCTCTTCCTTTTTCTGTCTTTCCTTTTTTTTTTTTTCCTCCTTTTTTTTCCTCTTTTTCAGCAATTTGAGATGTATCAGAATTCATTTATGGTGTTACTCCTTTATAATCCATTATATCAATCCTTTAATACCAGTATGTTAATGTCTTATAAAAGGATGGGCTGTTGCGTGTGTGCTGATATCTCAAATCTTACAAAGACAGTAGTATCATGCTTAAATACTTAGTGAGGTTGTGGCATTAATAAGTCCAATGTTGCCTGTTACTGTTATCTGATCTTTTGTAACATAACTCCGTTTCAATAGCAAATGGATGTTGTTACAGCACCTGGATGATAAAATGGAGCATGCTATGGGAAAAGATTGCCTTTTTTAAAAAAATCTATCTTAGTAATACATGCTTTAATTTTCCTTTCTTTTTGCTCTTGGTTACAGTGTGGGCAGAAGTTGTGCGTGGGGATTTGTTTGCGGTGCTTTTTATTTTTAAAGCCAAGTCTATTCAAGGTGGTAATGTACATCGCCTTCCCAGTTTATCATCCAAAAAACCAGAGTCTTGCTTAGGTAAGACAAGGAGGCTGACTTCCCAATGCTCCAGCTAGGAGGAATTCCAGCACTCTCTCCTGGTGGCATAGCTGAGGGCTGGGAGCATGTAGGGAGCCCTGCCTGCTGGAGGTTGGTTGTGTGCCACACGCCTGCACACTCAAAGGCAGTGGTGGTCATCTGAGAGGTTAGCATGGAGTGCTTACTGAAATGGTCAGGAGGAGGAGAGATCAGGGAGCTGGATGTGCATGTGTGTGCACATACACTGATTAGTAGAAAATACTTAATTTGATGCTCTTAAAGGTTTAAATTTTATTTATATTCATCTTTTATTTTTCCTTGTCCTTAACTTAATTATTCTCCCTCCTGACCCATCTTACTTCCTGCATCCTTAGGACTCCTCTTGCTTGTTTTGCAGCCATTATTTTTTTTTCCTCTGTCTTTTTATTCTTATTTTTGTTTCAGCACTTTTTAATAAAACTTTTTTCTTTTTCTTTTCTGAATATAGTTGGAACCTTTTTTAATATAGAAAAACCATCTGGTGAAATAATTTTTACCTTTTCCCATCTTTGCTCCTAAAGACAGGTGTGGTACATGTAAGAGAGAACTAGAAACCTAATACATTGATTGAAAATGTTTTCCATGCAAATAATGCATATAGTATTTAAGATTGTACTAAAATGATACCGATGCAGCACAGATAGTTCTTAATTTTCAGGTAAACTTATATCCATTGATATAGACTAATGTGGAATCACGGAATAGTTTGGGTTGGGAGGGCCCTTAAAGATCATCCAGTTCTGGCCCCGTGCTGTGGGCAGGGTCACCTTCTGCTAGACAAAGGTTGCCTAAAAGCCTGTCCAGTCTTTACTGACTGGTTTTACATTTTTTTATGAAGCATATCTTTTCCAGTACATATGCTACAGTGAATATCATATAAGAAGTAATTATTATTGTATCAATCAGTGCATGCATCCATTCACTATAAAAGGTCCATGTAAAAAAAATCCATATAGAGGTGTGGAATAGCTTTGTCATTCATAAGAAAGCTCAGTGCTTTCTTATAGCATGTTTGCTATAATCTCCTAGCATGTTTGTCTCAGTCAAAGGCAACAGGTCTTAAATGCCATTTCAGTCTGGGCTGTAGCTGGTTAGCATTGCTCTTGTCTCAGGCTGGCTAGTGTAGAGAAGCTTTTGATGCCCCTTCCATGGAAGCATTTAAGGCCAAGTGCACAGAAAGCTTTCAATCTCTGTCCTAGGTTGGATTTCAGTGATTTTTTCCTTTCTGGTTTTGACTTGGATTCTTGAACTGGAATGACTAAAGGCAATAGTGATTTGGTTGGTTGTTAGTTTATTTTTATATTTATTTATACACACACATGTCTACTTATTTCTGGACTGTGGAACCATTTCAGACATTCATAGATTCGTTCTGTCTACTTTTGCTGCCGCATAGTACAGATGCGGGTATGCAGTGAAAGTGTGTTGATGAGGAATTAATTACACCTTGTCTGAGGTTTGTGGTGTTCGTAGCACAGTGTCATTTACGGCAACTATTTTTTGGTTGAAGACTTACAGAAGACACCCTTCTCTGAAATAAAAATTCAAGTAAGTTTTTTAATAATTGCACTTAACACTTATAAATGGCAGAGTACTTCAGTGTTTCCTAAAAACTAGATGATAGTGAAGTTGTAGAGAGATGGTCTCAGTCATCACATAAGTGGTTCTGGCAGTGATAGTGAAAGATCATGTTTGTCAGCTATAAGAGTGTTTTTTCCAAACTATGCTCAGTTGGTAGGCAATTGAGCATAAGGTGTAGCCTAGCATGGAACTGAGGATGTTGCTAGTATTGGTCCTAGTGGTAGTCAGCAAAAAAGTTTTACTTTGAAGTTGTTCCTCTGTTAATTCAATAGCTTCACTTTGAACATGGACAGTGTGAGATATTTAATATTCTGATCATACAGTGAAGTAATTGCTTCAGACTTTGGCTGCTTAAATAGGATGAAGAGTGTCGAGGTTCTTGATTCAGGGAGTTCTGCTGGTAGGATTTCTCAAAGGTCAGGTTGTTCAAAGAACTTTTTGTGTGCTTTGTCTGCATAGTTGGATAACATGAGTGTTCTGGATTAGTAGATGAATTCCTTGGTTTTGATGCAAAAAAACCCAAATTCAAACAGCCAAGGCTATGATGTGGCAGAAGCAGGTTCCTAAACAAATGATTTGTCAGATCGACCTGTTGACCTTTGCTGCTAACCCCTGTTGCGTGATTGTCTGGAGACTGAAATGTTTCTGTAATTGAATACAATTACAGAAACTGGATGTATATATCCTGTATATATCCTGAATACAGGAACTGGATGTGTATTGAAGAGGATGGAAACTTGGAGAACCTTGGAGAAAAAATTATTTTCCAAAGGGAAGGACTGGAAATCAGGAAAAAAAATAATCATCTAGAGCATGTGTGAAAGGCCTAACACAATGGAAAACAAACATAAGAAAAAGACATTTAAAAAGCAGTGAGTCACTGCTGCAGGATGAAGCACACTTTTGTTTAAATCTAAGCGGTTCATATTGACGCTTTTCAGAGCAAAAATACAGTTTCTGTGTCCTGCTTGCTAAGTAGGTATGGTGAGTTTCTCCTGCATTATTGTATCGATGCCTAATGCACTATGTTTTGACAGCTTTTGAATTTCAAAACGAAGTTTTGTATGTGCATTAGGCATTAATGTTATTGCTGAAAGTTCATTATATTTGTTGTTGTTGCAGCTTTTTTTTTTTTGTGGAAAAGACTGTGAACCCTTCCTTTTCAGTTTCATAACATAAAGTAAAATTTCCTGCTGAAATCAATAGAAAGCTTTGGTTAAACCTGATATCTTGTCTGATGCATGTCATACACTTTCAGGGAAAAGATACAATTTTAAGAATTCCCATGATCTGTTTCACTGTAGAGCATATTAACGCATTCTTCTATATTTAACTCCTTTTCATGATCTAGTGAAAGATATTTTCCCTGTTGCACAGTGAGTATGTAAAATTTTTGAACTGTTCAAGTATTTCTGAGTCTTCCAGAACAACCTTTTACTATAGTATATGCATTTTGTGATATGAGCTGAGCAAAATTCTGTTGTCTGAGAAGTAATTTTACTATTTGATTTTAATATGAAAGCTTTGGATGTAAATTTGAAAGACCTTATAGCACTGTCTCGTATATAGAATATTCTCTATAGAATACATACATTTTATATAATATTTAATATTATATAGAGACTTGCTTAGGAAAATAAAAGTCTTGACATTAAATTCACCAAACAGTTATTCATGTATTACCCTGGTAATGAATCAGTTCAAGAATTTTGTTTTTCTTCATCCATGTTGTGTTGATCAGAGCAAAATTAGTTCTGTGCTATTTGTCCAAAGGAAAGAATACATGCATGTGTATAGATGCATTAGGTTACCATTATTCAACACACATAGTTAAAATGTTCCTCCTAAATAGAGAATTTGATCTATTTTGCTTTTTACTGATATGCTTTTCGAATACTGACCTCTATAGGTGGTTCATTCTTCTCTTTAGGCTGCTGGTGGCCTTGATTTACCTCTGTTGCATTTTAAAAGTAAATAAAATAATTCCTACAGAGAAGTTTTTCCTTTCCAATGAGACTGGCAACATCAAGGGACAAAGAGCTAGTAAAGACCTAGCTAGAGCTGCCAGCTCTGATTTCCCTCTATCTCTGATCAATAGCATATTGCCTCCCACCCCTTATAACTCTTTTTGTCCTGTAACCGTATTTGCAACTACTAAGTTCAAACAGAACATTAAACTTTGAAGTATTCCATAATTTAAGAGTGTTCATGGAGTTGATTTCTAAATACTGTGTTTTGTTGTTGATATATGTGCTGTCTGTGGAAACATTCTGTATCATGGGGTTTTAATTAACTCATGAACTTGTGCAGGTTATCCATCCTGTTTTATTTCAGTATCCTTGATGCTTTGAGGGTAAAGTACTTTTGCCTGTGCTTTGAGTTGCTTGATGTGATTTAGATTCAGTTTGGAGCTCTTGGCTGCTTTTAACAAGGTGCTGTGATTGAGCTAATCAGCCCTGCTATGAACTGACTGTGGTCTGGAAGCTTAACAACCTGAAGATTGCTGCAGTTCCAGACTTCTAATTTTGGAGCTGTTTTAAAATGGCTTTGAGTGGAATTTCATGTGTAAAAGATGGCATGCATATGATGACACTTGTAATTGTAGTCAGTATTTTCCTTAGGCCAAATGTTGAGACCTGTTTGAAATACAGGTGTTCCCTTCTATATTTCATATATTTTTTTCAGCAGAAAATTTATTATAAAGATATAACAAAATCTTGTAAACCTTGTGTTTAGAATGAGGGATGTGGGTGTGAAGGAGATGTATTTGGCTTTCAGTATAGAAGACGCTAAGTGCAGCACTAGATCAGAGCAGGTATCACATCAGATTCTTCTATTAGTTGTCTGTAGCTAGCATTATGGATGGCATTACTGTGGATATAATCGAGTACAGCAAGTCTAGAATTTTAGCTTCAAAGGTATTTTATTCTTAATGGGAAGTTAGATGAAGTGGCTTAGCTTCTCTTCTATTCTTAGAATCTTTTGTAAGCTGCTTAACTCTGATTTTACAATGAAAGGGTTAACCTATATTCAGTTGATATTCTCCATGAATAGGATGTATTAGATATTTAAGACTTAAAAAACCTAATTAGTCCTTGGATAATTTAGAGATGTCACGGATCTTAAGAGGGCCTTGTGTGAAGTTTCTGTTCACTTTGAACATTTTCTTTTTTTTAATAACAGCAGATGTAGATTTTCTTGTCTGTTATTTTGTCTTCTTCTTATGTAATATTTCATAGTTAGTGGGTGGTTTGGTTTTGGTTTCTTCCTAGTAGATTAAGATAATGATACACTCTGAGTCCTTTAGGAAAATGAAAACTAGCCTAAAGAGATCTGAAGGGCTCAAGTGTAGACAATGTTATGGTTTCTTGATAATTGGTTAAAAATATATATGTTACTTGAGGGAGGTTATGCCTCTGATGTTTAAAAATTCAACAGTGAGCTTGAAAATTTCAAAGGAAGTGGCTTCAGATTTACTTATTGCTTTTTTAAAAAGAAAAGCCAAGCAAGGAATAAAATCCAAAGAACAATCTGTCTTACTTCACGTGAAGTTAATATTGTAATTGGTGACATACAGAGATTTTTAAAGCTGAAATTACATATATGCACCTGAGTGATGCACATGATTACTGCCTTTGTGTGACCCTCTAAATATAAATTTTGCATCTTTAGATATGTGCAGTGAATTACAATGGACTGGAGCCCTTTGTACTTAAATTTTTACATTTGATTCACATGCATCCTATGTTAGCATGTGTTTGTTAGATTCACTGGGCTTTCACCACCTGTGAAAGTTCAGTGAAGTACTCGTGTTGGTTTGGCTGTTGGGGTCCGTGAAATGGGCACAAAAGGATGTGAACTTCGTCTACTGTAGTCCTTCAGTTATGTGAGCATGCACATTTGTTTGAATTCAGGTTCAATGCAGTTCAGTTTAACAGTATTCCCAATTTTCGTAACATTATGTGGGCCATCCTTTTCTAAAGGATTATATTCTGTATTTTTAGTCCATTTGAATGCATCCTGTGGAGCTGTATGTGGTATGTATTTTGAGTCGTCCTATTATATGTGTGAATCTTCAGAATGCTCTCCATCTTGAAGAGGGGGTTGATAATTTTTCATCTGAACCAAAGTCAGTGATACTTCATGTACAAATAGGGATATGAAGAGAGATTTGATGCCCTATTACACTTTCACACGGTGTGATCTGCAAAACACTTAAATGATAGTACATTGAAGGGTAATAATATTCTTTGTGACTGGAATATAAGAATTTTTTTCCCAGGTACTGAGTCATAGTTGTCCCTTTCAAAAAAGCAGAAACTGTTTTTCCCTTTTTTTTTATTTTACATTTGACAGAATGTGAAGAGTGTCTCAATTATTTGATAATCCTTATAAAGGGTAACATTTTATTTTTAGTGGCTGAGCAAAGCTGGGCACTTACACAAATTTCATTGTGTTGGAGTATGAAAAAGTAAAGTACAAAGTGAAGCAAAGTCTGAAATCTGTTGCTAGAGCTAAAAGCAGTAACAGAAAGAGAGCCAAATGCTGGATTTAAGGCCAACAGAACTTAAACTTCAAGTCACCACCCAGAAAGGCGAGGTTTAAATTGGCTTGTTTTGGCAGTGCTTAAGATTCTAAAATACAAAAGAGAAAATGTGCTATAGTAATTTATAGAATCGACTTATTTGGCACATGGAACTGTAGACTTGTTTTGGCTAGAATTCAAAGTGTACTTAAAAATTTTTAGAGTCCTACTTTTTGTCTTTTTAATTACAGAAGAAACAGCAAAGGAAAAATCTTAGGGTTTGTTGCCATTTATTTTCAAGTAGTTTACTCTTTAAATTTTGGCTGAAATTCTAGCAAGTGAATGATACTGTGTGTGAGTGTTCTGGCACTGTTGAACTTCTGGTAACCTGCTTCTACCCTAACACTGAGCAGATTTGGTAGCTTCAAGATTTTATGAAGCTTGTTGGTCTTTGTTGTAATTAAAACATGCATTTATTCTATTCTTTTTCTCACACACTCGGGTAGTATCAATGATCCAATAAAGCCAGTAGAGTTCCAAAGTAGACTGCAGGATTTTGTGCATTACCACATGGTAATGTCTTCTCCCTCTTCCCCAAAGACATCACCATGTTTCTAGAGTATTGCCAGTCTCAGAGATAATGAATGCTTGAGAAGTGGTGGACTGGCTTCCCTGCCCCTTCACGTGACTGTGACTCTGTTTCTGTGAGCTCATCTGGCCAGAAACCAGCAAGGGTTGTTTTTATGGTTCTGTTTTCTGCTAGTTTCTTCCTGAACCGGTTTACTGCGGGGCCTTGAAAAACAATGGTGCCGGTATGAAGGAGGAAGACACAAAAGCCTTGCTATGGGCAATCGGAACAGCAAAGTGTTAAGGGAGTCAGGGTGGCCTCCTATAGGGTGGCAGCCAGCTCTTAGTTGTTAGTAAGATAGGCTTATGTTTGCATACATAAGACCTGACTCATGAGCTGTTGCCTGGCAATGGTTCCTGCATCAAAATCCCTTGTGAGGAGTTGGGAAATGTTGCTTGGCTGTTTAAAAGTTTACTTTGTGTTGAGGAAGTGTTGTCATGCTGTAGCTTACACGTTAGCCAATGTGCTGGATGCTCTACTGGCATGGACCAGCTCTCTGCAGTGATAGGGAACTGCTGAAGAGTTTTTGTATCCTTCCATCCACTTTTTATTCTTATTCACGTATAATATCAAACTTACAGTATTGGTTCTAATTCTGATCTAAAATCTTCAGTTTCTGTGCCCCAATGAAATATCCCTAGAAACCTGTTCTGAGTTTTAACATCCAAGTTTTATAGGAATGAAGTTGTGAGACTATTTGATGCTTTTGTAGGAGAGTTTTAAAACATCCTGGGAGAAGGAACTAAAAAAAACACCCCAACCAACCAGTTATTGATTGCTACTTGCTTTTTGTCTATAGGCTATTCAAATTAATGTTTGGAATTGTTTAATGATGTATTATTGTAGAAAGAATCATTACTGGGTAAGGGTGCTTTTCACCACAGTCTACCACATTTCATTGGCTTTAAGTATTTTCTAGCGATAACCTACAGAACTACTGCAACAGCTTCCTTTGAGAAGCAGGAGCAATTTTTTGTTTATTTGTCAAAGTGCAACTTGTCCTCATTTAAAAAATGCACTTGGGCAGCAATAGGTATGTCAGTTCCAGCCTTAAGGTTGTTAAAGAACAAAGGCAATTTAAAATAGAGGTACTTGAATATAAATTCCAATTCTAACTTTTCTATCAGAGTTGTTTCTCAAGTGTGTATGGTTTCTAAGTGTATTTTATTAAGAGTGTTTTAGCTCATGTAACACTTGTTACAAGAAAAGAATTGAAAACTCACATTTCTGTAAAAAGTGTGATATTTAGGATTTAAGCCAAGGAGAAATGTTACACAGTCCAACAAGAGTATGGAGTATTAAATGAAAGACTAGCAGAAGAAATAGAAGGAAAAGCAGTGAAGTCTTCAAGCACAAGGAAGAAAATCAGTTTTTTTGGTGAAGAAGTCAAGTTGGAGAAATCTCAACATCTTTGCTAGCAAATGTAGGTATTTTGGGGCTCATTTCCACCAGAACCAGGGCTTTTTTTTTTTTTTTTTTTTAAGTTAGTGAGGTACTGCTGTAAGTTCTTTTAGGAATAGTTGGGTCCCTCTGCTAAATCAGCAGTGTTAAACTGTTGTCATTGGTTTTCAGCATTTAAATACCACAGTGTTGAACGGGGGTCTTGACTGCTCTAGAGTTGTTACTTCTGCGTAACTGACTAAATTGCCTAAAGGTATAATTTTGTTGTTGGAAGGTAATCCTTCCAAATTTACCAGCTGTAACAACATGGATATACTAGCAGAAGAATGATAAAATGCTCATGATCCTGAAGTGCAATGGAAATAAATAAGTAGGTTAATACTGTTCAGTTATGAAGGAAGAAACTGGTGAATACAGGTGTTGGGCAATGTGATACGTCAGCGAGGTGTGGTAAGACATCCTGGTTCAATGCAAGGAGCAGCCTTTCTTTTAAGTAAAAGAGTAGGAACTCCTAATGAACAGAACCACAGTTTTTGGGGGGTTGGAAGGTAAACTAGGCTCCCTCATGCGTCTCAGTTGCTGCAGTACTGCTGTGTATTAGTACAAGGCCCATTAACATCAGGCAGCAATCTTCCTTCCACCTCGTTTGTTGATGTAAGAGACTGAACTGAATCATATCAACTTTCCAGCATTGTGGGCACACCATCATTTACTGCCACTCACATTAAGGGAGCTGTCAACACAAACCTGTCTGCCTGACTCAGAAAGCAGCTAACAACCCAGGCAGCAAGGAGTTTGATTCAGCAAATACTTGGGTAGTATAGTGGTATCTGGGAAATTTAGAGGCAGATTTCTCTCCTTTGACGGGGAATGTCATGTTTTCTTACTTTGAGAAAGAGGCTCAAAAATACCAATAAAATCTCTGTCACAGCAGTGGTTGGAAGAACTGTCTCAGTGTTGAGGGAAGAGGGTTGAAGGATTCTTGGGGCTTTTTGTTTGTTTGGGTTTGTTGTGTTTTGGGGTTACTTTTTAAGGTGTCTGAGGTCCCTGCTGGCAGCACAGGCTGTGCCAGGTCTCCATTGTTTGTTCAGACTGGATTCTGCTTATGACTTTTGGAAGTAATGGAATTCCTGAGAACTGTTGGTTTTAAACCTCTGCAGAAAGAGTATCTGGCAAGAGCTTTGTTACATTCCGCCCAGCTTATGAAGGGGAAGCAGTGATTAGTGCACAATGCATCCTGGGAAAAGTAGTCCTTGATGCTGCAGGCTAATGTTAACTTCCATAAGCTCGAATTCTTGACTGCCCAAATGCAGATAGAGAGGCTTCTTGAAAGTCTTTAATAATTCAAAATTTTCTTTTTTCCTCCTGTATGCCTAAAATAATGGAAGAACACACATTTTGCTTTAGGCAGGGCTTTTACTGAGGGAATAGGTGCCATCTTCCCTTGGACAAACCAGTAGGGCACGTTGCTGTGCTGCAGGCCAAGTGGTAAAGCCCTAACCTTGCAAAAGCTTCTTTCTTGTATGAAAATGAAGTATGGAGGCTTTCTTCTTGATTTTTGAAAAAAAAAGAAAAAAAAAACAACAAAAAACCAGAAACCCAAACAAAAATAAAAAGAGCAAGATAAGTGCTTCAGATTGTAATAATTACCCAAGTCAATATTTGCTATATTTATTCAATTGTTTTGTCACATGTAGCATAAGAGCTAGCCTACCACATCTCTGGCTTAACTGAGCAGATGTGCTGTGCTTGCATTTATCCATTAGGCGTTCTTCCCCGTTTAAATACTGAACAGATAAACTTTGGTTTAGAGTTAAAAGATGATGTCTGATGCTGACATGTTCATATAATAGACACTTATCCCAGCTGAATTGAAAGAGACAGAATTCTGTTAAGAACTGTGCATTTCTTTTTACAAGTAATTGTAAGAAATCTTTTAAAGATAAATGAGGCGGGTGGTGGTAGGGAAAAATCAGGGTTAGGACTGGGTAAACCTGAAAACCTTTCAAACTACTTTGTATTCTACAAGCTTTCTTTTATGGTAAACATGTTAGTGTATTGATGTTTTAATATGAGATGCCGGCATGCCACGCTGCTGTTAATAGTTAGATGTTAGATTTTGGTAGCGTAGGGTAGCCAAAACTCTGATACAGGGATACTATGTGCATGAGCAAAGTATAGGTTTTCTTTCACTTTTTTTCAGGAAATGTCTTGATCGAGATCTTTTAAAGATTGGAGTTCTATGATCTTGACTGCATATCTGTAAATATCTTTGTTTCCAATTGTAGAAATGTAAATGTGGCATTTACATTTCCTTGGCTATACTGCATACTATACTTGCAATTATTCTTTAAGCTCAAAATCAGGGCTCACTGAGATGGAAAGTTTTTGTGTGATACTTTATTTCTCCTCTGGTTCACCTACGTGAACTCGGAAAAACAAAGTTTATGATGTTTCTCAAAAATGTGTTGTTTCAGTTCCTTTCCCCTCCTTCTTCTCTCTCTCCCTTAATCCCTCCAACCCCCCCAGCTGCTTGGTGTATCAGAGGGCCTTTTTTTCCTTAAAGGGTTTGAGTGTTAATGCATTAGTGATAATCTAAATATCAACAAAGCACTTTTAATTTGTTACAATTGGATGATTTTAATCGTACATGTACATGACAGTCATCAACACTATGAAGGGATAATGACAGGTTGATCTTGGAATTTGTTTCCAAGAGAGTCGGAGTTTGCTGGCTACAGTGAATGGCTTAAAGCACTTAATGTTTTTAGGCACATTGTTAGAAAAGCTGTTGCAGTGTTTTCTTTGCTTATGAGGATTAGTGTCTCAGTTACGCACTGTGTAACTCGGGTTGTATTGTGTTCTGGTGCCTGAATTGGCCGTTTTCTGTACTGTTGTAGTACGTTTGGTAACAGTAGCTGTTGACTGTGGAGTTATACTTGAATATTCTTGGCCTGATGTGTTCAGTCTTGTGGCACTAGCCTTGGTTTGGTTTACATATAAATAAAAATATATATAAATATATATATATGTATTGTAAAGTGTGTGGTTTATAAAGCTGTTGAGTCATAACTGAAGTAACCACAAAAAAATTTGCCAGTTGAATGGATTATTATGGTAGCTAATATCGTAAAGCTGAGACTTGTGTGTTAGAGCTCTTCAGTCTACTTCATGGTTCGATACAGAGGGGTAAATAAGCAGCATGATGCAATTTAATAGCAGTTTAACCATATGTGTACTCACATTTGAAAAAAAGCTCTGGCTTTAGCTCTGCTAAAGGCTGTATCTCTAAGCTGGTTTGCTATATTCACATCTGTAACCAGAGAGGTTTCAAACTATACTATGTCTGCACACATCTAAATATATATGAACGTAAGCATTTTAGGTGTTAGGTTGTCCTCCTGTTTCCAAGAATTTTAACTTTGAATTGAATGGAAGCATAATATTGAAGCTTGTATTTAAACAGGGAAACTTTTTTTAAACTAATTTAGATGCTAAATTTTATATTTTCATCATTAATTATGCTTGAACAGTCTGAATAAATATACACAAATAATAAATATATTGCATGCAGCATATTACATACAGTATTATAAAAATGCTCTCCTTACCTGATGTACTTTTTCTGGTGGGTTGGGTGTAGCAATACACACTCTTCTGGTGTAGTACAGTTTGGGTGGGAAATGAACGTTCCAGTGTTATTTTTGAGCAGATTGTATTGTATTTAAAGCGTTCAGGTCATACCAGGTCACTTGCAGTGTTTGGTGACATGATTTAGAGTCTGGGAAACAGAGTAAGAGGAAAGAGAAGCAGGTTACTTCTGACATTTCTGTAAGAGCACTGCTGTTACAGGAATTAATAAGCTAATGTTGTTCTTACAAAACACATGGGTCTTATTACAAGAAATGAATAGGATTGTTTCTGAAATTAAGTAAAAAGTAGTAATGGCCTTTTTTTTTAATAGCAAATTGTGTCTAGGTAATGAGTGGAAGCAAATCTAAAACATACTTTGTGGTTATACAGTAACTCCATTAGCAGTACTGACTTTTGATGTTAATCGATACTGTTTAAGTAAAGCTTTTCATCAGTTTTCCTTAAACAGCATGATTTTTTCCCCATTTTGTTCTGTCTTTATACAATGTAAGTATTCTGTTGTATTCAAAAAAGTTGTTCCAAGTGTACACCCCAAAGCTTTATTCTGAGCTGGGAAAATACTATTCTTGCAAATATTTTTCTGTATGAATACAGGTTTTAAAAAGCTTTCCATAAAGAGTTAATACAATTTGCTGATACATTTTAGGATCCAACTAATTTTTAACACCTGTCAATGCTAATTTTGGTCTGTTTTTGCTGTTACTCAGGCAAGATGTGTACTTGATGTACATTTCTCCCATTTGAATAATTTTGTTCTGCTGAAATTTTAATTGTGATTGCTTATTCTGGGGATAGAAATTAACTTTGTATAGTGTATCTTATTGCCTATTCTGAAAATAATTTCCACAATAACTGCCATAGCGGATGTTTATGCTTTGCTATGTCAGATAATCGTGCTCTGGGATTCTCCAGGATAAGCAGTGTTTCAAAAATACAGATTAATTTATTTACTACTAATAAGAATCTCTGTTGATATTTCAGACAGTTCTTACAGACTGATCTTTACAAAGAAAAAAATTCAAATGGAAGCTAATGTTTTATGGGTAATAATTGAGATAACTGATGCCTCCTCAGGGTGGCTTCAATCCCTGCAGCGCTTCATTGAGCTTTTAAATGTCTGCCATTAGAGATTGGTAGTTAACAACCTCAATTCTCATGGTTATAAACCTGACTGGGCAGGTGGGGAAGGATATTGAAAGTAATGGTTAGACCTAGGAGAAATCTCACTCTTAGACCACACAGTGGATTAAGCGTTCTATCTGCAACGTTGGGGCTTAATACAGGGAGGAGAGTGAGCAGCATCATGCAATTGAATAAAAGTATACCAGGAAGTTTCCTGAAGGAATTGTGGAGTCCAGAGTTTGTAGCAGACAACTCTGACTCAGAATAGTGTTTGTGACATACATATTGCACTTCCATTAACCTTCTCTGGGGCAAAAGGTATGGAAAGAGATACTGCTCTGCTGCTACCACTGGTGCTTCTAAGAAGTTCTTTTACTGGGGAGGAACTTTCCATTTTGATCCAGACTTTACATCCATATGCTGTAAGGCGATTGTTACATTCTTCAAGAAGCAGTATGGATTGAGATTCTCTTTCTTCCCGCCCCCCCGCTTGCTTGAAGTACTTCCCCTTGCCTTTCCTTTGGGGGTGGCTAGAGAGAAAGTCCTCTATTTATATAGTTTGAAATTGAAGTGGTTTGTCTTTTGCCTAATTAGAATGTTGCATCTGAATTTATCCCAATGGCACTTCAGTGGTTAGACTGTTGATAGGTTGCCTGGGTTTCATTTCTCTTCTCAATTTGATTAATGTCCTTAGCTTTGTATATTTTAAGCCCACCACATGACATCTATTGTCAAGCTGCCTTTGGTTTTGAGCATTGTCCCCTGTCTTCCTTGTCCCTTTCCTGGTAATAAATGAGTGGGACTTTCATCTTTTCTTTACCAGCTTATCTGATTTGCAAATTTCAACTACTATTTTAGAATAGGAATCATCATGTTACTAAAAATATTAAGTGTAATGTAAAGTGAGAAATATTTTCTATTTGGAAGCAAGAAGAAGAGGCTGAGAAATAGTCTTGACCTGTTGAAATTTATTTTTTAAATTGAAGTAGTATTTCTCCATCAAATAAAATTTCTCTTTGCATCCCCTTACTGGAAAGTCTAGACCTCAAATATAATTTTAGGTAATAAGTTGTATCATACTTCACAATAGACCTTTTACAATATAGGGTCTAATGGTAGATTGATTTATTTGGGTGTCTAAGATGCAAAATACAATCAGTGCTGTTATGTTTTGTGCTCTTGTTTTTTTGCAATTGATTTCAGTTGTTGAATCCTATCTAAAGGAATATTATTACTCTGAAACAAAATTGGATAAAGAAGCTATGAAAGATAGAAACTCATACCTTGAGGTACCTAGTATACAATCTACAATGTGATTTTTTTTGTCAAATCATTTATTTGATCAAGATCATAGCAGATGGTAACCCTATCTTGTTTACACGTACATGAGAGCCTGTGTCTCTTGAAATAAGTTTTAAATATGGTTGGTTTTGTCTTACACGAGCAAGAACAACAACTTTCATTTCAGTTTGATTTTAAGATCCAATTTTTTTATTAGATAAATGTTTGGACCTGTTTCTTCAGAATGAATGCATGCATAGAAGTAGTGAGGCAGCAGGCTTCTTCAGCTTTTCTTCCAGGAGAGCTCGAAATACTCTCAGCACCATCTTTAAAGTGACATTAGGCAAAGACTTTTTAGAGTTCAGTGCATAAAACCAGAAAGTGTCCTCGTGACTGGCCTGGCCCACCCTACCAAGGTGAGTGAGGAACACACAGCCTTTCCTGCCACCTGGCTAGGATCCCAGGCTGGGGCTGTTCTCTGTCTGCAGGGTTGGCCAAGGGTAGGGGCAGTGTCCTGCTGGCCCTTCCTGGCACAGCAGCAGGGACTGCATTGAAGGTGCTGTGTGAGCCTGGCCAGCCACAGGCTGCCAGCCTGGGTCTGCTCGAACAGAGATCAAACACACCGAATTACCCCTAGTTAAACTGTGCCCTGTCTGCTGTATAAGTAGCCTATTTTGTTTGAGAACTATGAAATCAGCGTGGGTCATTTCAGTTGCTTTCCACCCTCAATGCCTCCAGAAAAGAAGAAAGTGGGTTTAGAACCTCATCATACTTTTGGCTACCTGACTGCATGTGTCTTTGTTTATAACCTGCAGTCATTGTATTTCCCCCTTCTTTGCATTGCTATACAGATTGAGATATTGCAGTTTTTCCATCTGCAGAATGGTTTTCAGTGCTCTGCTGTCACAGCTTTCCTGTGCCCTTTAACATCCGTGAGGAATTAGTGGATACTGGAATTGGACACCGCATTTCCTTGTGGAAGGGGTTATATGAAGGTGATGATTTCCCTAGTTCCTCAATTCTGTTTTGCATTTCTCAGGAAAATGCTTTAACCCTTTGATGACACTTTTTATCTTTTTTTTTTATTTTTTTTTTTGCTTTGTGTCTGTTGAATCTATTACCAGAGCTGACCCCTGTGTTCTTTCTTAGTGTTCCCCACTCTCCTCCCATCTGGAACGCGTATTTTATGCTCCTGGTGCCTTCTCGTAGAGCTACCTTTGGCTGCATTGAAGTGTGTGGTGTTTGTTTGTGCCCTGCCTGTTAAGGTTTTTTTTTTCTGGGTCTTTGTCTCTTGAAGCATTTGACTGTTTCTCATGTGTCATCACTGGAAAATACATTAGTGTACCAACCAGAGCAGGTTCCTTGAACATCACTGCCGGCGCATATCTGATGTCCTGGTTGAAGGTTGCTGGCCAGTTCTCTGCTTGTTAGGTGTGTGCTGTGTTGATGAGGACTGAGGGCAGCAGCAGCTTTGTTCCAAGTCAAATCCAGATGTTAAGCAGCGGGAAGTCAGAGTGCTCATGTTCTGTGGGCAGTGAAACTGTGAATGTGTGTGCCTTGAGTGCAAATTCTGATTAAAGGGTAGGTCTAGATGCAAGCCTGTTTTACGCATGTAAAAGAAGAAAAAGTGCTGCCTGAGAAGGAGGAGACAGACACCTGGCAGGAGCAGGAAGTGTGTTAATACTCCTCAGTACTCCAGCTAACCGTACTGGGCTTTTTTAGAGAACCAGGTCTGGGCATTATTTAGAAATTATTTTTCCTCCTCATCTTAAACTGTTACATTTTGGTTTAGAGTCATTTCTCTAAAAAATTTATGTAAATAACTCAAATTTAGAATTATGAGAATTTTTAGCTCTACATGTGCTAGCTTAGCAGAACTTTAATGTGGGTCCTTAACACCCCACTGACTCAAATTTTTGCATGATAACATGTTTTACTGGTTAGGGGTCGTGCATCTAAACACTCTTTGCATAACCATGCAAGTAGCTGGTGTATTTCCTAAATGGGTTGATAAACTGTACTGTGTCTTAGACTTTCCCAAACACTTGGGCTTGCAGGGAGATATTTTTCTTCCTCCCTCCACTATATGTCTCTTCTGAAGCTAAAGCACTGGCAGACTTGTTATGATGATCACTGGATTAGTAGCGCTGTTGTTTCTGTCAGAAAGGAGTCAGTTGTGCCAAAAGATTACTTTTGCCTTTGTCAGTGCCAGCCACGACTTTTTACTCAGCTCCTGGACCAGTTACAGTGAAACAACAACAGTGCTGTCAGCTGCACAGCAGCGAGCTTCCACGAGCTGCTGGGTCAATGTAGTGGTGGTTTTGCATTTCCAGCCATAAGGATCTTTCCTGTAGTACACAGAAGGTGTCTGTAGCTTTCACCTGGGTGATTGTGCTGTACACTCTGTTTAACGTGACTTCTGCAGGCTTTGTCAAGAGAGTATTTTGTAGCTTAAAAAAACACAAAGAAAAAATTACTAGAATTTCATAAAGAAAAATACATAAAGAAAAAGTGCTATACTCCATAGGTAGTTACTTACACTATTTACTTCCATTTTATTTTGTAGTGTGGCCAGTCTGAGAGGCATGTATGAAAGTTTTATAGTTTCAGTATAAAATTAGGATTTAGAGATCATAGAGTAACATGCACTCAGCAGTTATGTATAAATTGTGTCAGTTCTTATTTATTAAGTTTTACAAAGTAATAATTTATAAATACTTTATACTATACTTCACATAAAGAATGTATGCTCTGTATCATGAAGTCTTTATGACTTTGAGTGACAGGGAAATAATGAGTTGTGTTTTTGTAGGCCAAAGCATGTGGAAGTCTGCAATTTAGGATGGAAGTGCTCCTTCCTGTTAAAAATACCTTGTGATACAGATAATCAGGAACTTGATTATTAGAATAGTAACCTTATCCTGTATGAATGAATTGGTTACAGGAATTCAGATACTTTTGCAATCAGTTGTTTTGGAATGTGGTTTAAAGATGGCTTGACCTATTAATTTTAATAGAAAGTAATTAGGGAAATTTTTGGCAACAGTGTTTGTAATTGTTGGCTGGAACATGGGATATAAATTACATGTATATATACAAGGGATATTAATTCTGATACAGAGTTTAAAGAACTCCCTTTTTTTTTGTTCCCCATTCTCTTTTGAGATGAAAACTGGATTTGCATAAAGGGAACCGATTCTAAAAGAACCGTTACAGATTCCTGTTTTACTAGGGCAGACACCATGAGTGTCTGTGGTGGTTGGAACTTTTTTTTTTTAAGCCATTGAAATATAACCAGTCTGTCTTGTTTTTTCCCCCCTTGTGCTAAAATATCTTGCATGTCACATAAAGAACAAGCAGGGAAAATAATTTTGCACGTATTACAATACTTACGCAAGTCATGAGAGCAAAAAGTTGGTAACAAGTATACGTTTGACAGTATGTGCTGCAATATTCACTGCTTAAGATGAAGGATAAATCAGGCTGTGCAGAAAGCCATGCTAACATTGCTGTGCTTGTTTTGTTACTGATGCTAATTTCTTACGGATTGGGTAGGGCAGACGCTGTAGATTGGCAAATCATCTTGACTTTTTATGCTCCTGTTTTCAGCAGCTGCAGGTGTCCAAATGAGTAGGTTGCTTTGTAGTCAGCTTCAGTAACAAGGAAACTGTTCATCTTAAGTTTTGCTTCTAGAAATACTGCTTTAAGTATATGGAAGTGGATGAATTTGCTTTCAGGTTGCATCAGAGAACATTATGCTTTTGCTGTCTTTTCTAATAGGTCTGTATTTTTCTTTTTACTGCTAGGTATGGATGAGCGAACAGGTGCCACATCCTGGGGAACAAGTGGTCAGCCAAGTCCTTCCTATGAATCTTCAAGGGTAAGGTTTCCACATAGTAATTTATAGGCAAAGTTTATGGGAATGTACAGTGAAAATCAGCAAATGATTTGGCAATGTTTTTGAGGGGTAAGATCCTTTAAATGACAGATTAGCATCTTTTAGAGACTTTGATATGCTGCTATAGTGATTCAGATTTCTAAGGTTAAAAATTATAAAGGTTAAGAATTTATGAAAAGATATAACTGTATACTTGAATGATGAGTATCTGTTTTATTTACCTTATGGTCAGAAAATGAAAATATAAGTCATTACTTGGGTGTGTTTATTTGCAAAGTGTAGGGAACACTGTTCATTATCATTAGCCAACTATAGTGTGTTTGTCATGTCAGAGAGGGGTTTTTCTCTTTAAATACCTTCTTCTGTTGCCATTCCAGCTCATCCATCCTGCTTATTGAGCTAAAGGTTTTTGATAGTATCTAATATCCTAAAGTAATACTGCCTGTTAAGAAACCAACTCAGTAGTCAAAAGCAAGCTTTCTCTCTCGTAAATCACATTCCTTTTCATATTCTCAATTTTATTTTTATGAATGACTACTCCCGGAAAAGCCAGTGAGCTAAGTACTTAATGAATGAATTGTTAGAAATGCACAGCAGAACTGATGGGCCTAGTCTAAATAATCTGTTCTGATTTCAGTACCCTTGAGCCAGAAAGCTGTGTTAGCTCTTTTGCAGCTTTCTTTTGCTGTGGAATAAATTGGATAGTCTACAAGGTCTCGTCCAGCTCATTGGGTATTGTTAAAGCTGCCTTCTGACTTTGGAAGAAAGCGTTAGGAAGATTTATCCTGAAGTCCTCATTTTTTCCATTGATCTTGGTAAATAAATTTTAATAAAAAGGTAGGAAACCTTTATGGGTGGTGGAAATATTTCTGTGAAACATAGAAAGTAGGCATTGCTCTAAAACATCCTGTGTAATTTGATGAGCCTTTAGATGCTTTTTCTACATTTGAACTGGAATCTTATTATGCAGTTTTAAGTAACTCATGTCGCTTGGTGCTTTGACACTCATTTATGATGTTGCTGTTCAATTTAAATAAGTCATAAATTAAGCTGACCTAACTTGCTTTTGAGCTTGTAATTTATTAGCTATATTAATCACCTTTTTTTGTTAGAGGATCAGCCAGCTAACATTCCAATACTATGAAGTCAGGGTGCTGGGTGTGTTCTTATTGTCCAGG
The DNA here is from genome assembly GCA_032466535.1 of Forpus xanthops. Taxonomy (NCBI): domain Eukaryota; kingdom Metazoa; phylum Chordata; class Aves; order Psittaciformes; family Psittacidae; genus Forpus; species Forpus xanthops. The sequence continues at coordinate 8,469 of JASSUY010034912.1, read as the reverse complement.
GTTTTTTCTTTGGTTGTTTTTTTGGTTGTTTTTGGATTGTTTTTTTTTTTGTGTGCGTGTGTGGAGAGGTGTTTGCTATAACAGATTATGACTAAGACATTCAAAAACTGGTCAAGAATTAAACCCTCTGCAAACTATAATATCATACTGTAAAGCTGGTAATAAAAGCAGATTGTTAGTGCTCTAACAGAGGTATATCAGAAGTTAGAACCATAGAAGAGGTTGGTGCTATTTGGGGTGTGTCGTTAAGAAAAGCAAGTGTAAGTTTGGGTTTGCCTTGAACCCTATGGAAGGCTTCTGGAAAAATAGATCTTAAATTCTTATATGGTCGGGTGTCTGTCTCTGTAACTTGGACTTAGAATAGTATGTATTAAAAACAAAGGGGTAGTGGGGGTGGTGTTGGCGCGTGGGACAGGGTAGGACAGGGGGGAGGAATTACCCTCCCAGCAAACAATTCTTGCTGAATCCTAATTTATGGTAGGACAGTTTCAGCTAAAGCCTGTTGGATTCTAACCAAACCGAGTATATTGTTTAAAGTTGATAGAATCTATCCCCAGAATGTTATTGAAGCATTTGTTCTTCTGCTAAGTGCAGAGATTTTTCTCTTGCATGCCAGTAATTTGAGATGATACTGAGAGTTCATTCTGAAGCACCAATTATTTAGAGCATGTGATGGTTACAGGATTTTTTTTGAAAGCAAATATGTTCATTTTTGTTTAAACTGGAGCATACAGCTTTAATAGGTCTTAATTCAAACTAAATACATTATAAATTATGTTTCATTTTAAGCAATCGGTAGTTAATGCTGCCTCATTTTTTTCTGAAAGTTACAGACTTTGAAAATACTGACATGTAAATTTATTTCCCTACTTGTATTTGTGGCTGAATTTAATTACTTTATCGTATAGCTTTGTGTGCATCAGTATTAAATTTAGAGAGATGACCAAATACTTGCATGCAAACTCTCTTGATTTATAAACTAAAAGTGAAATAATAAGGTTCACTTCTTCCCTCTGTCTCCCAAAACAATGTTTTGTGGTTTTTTGCCTTTTCTTTTTAAAGAAAAAAAAATAATTTGTTCCTGTAGTATTGAGGTGGTAAAGTTTTCTTCACTTAAGCAAGAAAATCCCCTTTCAAAAGGCAGCAGAATTCATGAGGGACAGTGCCCCAATAGGCCTAAATTCTAGTGAAAGATTATAATAAGTTGAATAACTCCACAAATGTCTTCTCACACTGATTTTCTTTTTGGAAAACCTGCTATATGAGATAAATTCAAGAGTAATGCTCATGTTAGATTAGACTGCCCATGAAATTTCTCCATGGGGTCAGTTTAGCTCTGTGCTGTTGGCTCATAGTCCTTGAAGGATCTGATCTGTTTGGCAGCAGTTCCTGATGGGATCCCTGACCAGGTAGTAGACGCTGGTAGGTTTAGGTTTTTCTGAGACACACCAGTATGATTGGGTTGTCTTAGGAGGCATCAGCCTCTGGTGCTGGGCTTTAAGATTACGAAACATGAATCTCCTTGGTTTTATGTAGGATATGGTCTTCATGTGGTGAGGAGTAAGGCCTATCCCACGGGGTCAGGATTATGCAGCATCAATGTGAAGTGGCTATCCAGAGAATGAATTCGGGGAGTTTGGCTGATGAATATCATTTTTGCCTTGACCTTCAATACACTTACTAATTTGATGGGGTTGAAAAAAAAAACCCCAACACAGTAATTTTCTCTAGAGGCTCTGCATGAAGTAATAAAAGAATGGCTGTCTGGGATATTGTTTAAGTGACAGCAGTTTTATTTTAAAGAAAACTGAAATCCTTTCACAGGAAAAGTCCATTGCGGTGTTTTCCTCAAAAGTCATGGATGCTAGAAATACATACTGTCTGTGTACAGAATTGATGATGCTTAGGAGGCACAAATATAATTCATCCCATGGCGATGTTCTTTTGCAAAAAAGTAGAACAAAGAAAATTCTCTTACTCATTTAAATTGCTGAAAAAAACACTGGACTTCATTTACCAGTCTAAATGAAGTTTGTATGCATAAATTTGAGGTAAAATGTATGGTCTTTATTTCTTTATTTGCTTTCAACTATTGAAATACTTTGCCCTCTTGGCTCAGAATTTTGGATAAAGATAAGTTCTGCTACTTCATGTGCTGCCAGATCAGATGACTTTGAGGAAAAGCTAAAATGAGTGTGTGGGTCTGTATTGTAAGAATATAGATCAGATTTTCTAGGGAGGTAGGGTACATGATACATTTACCCTTCTACATTTTTAGGTTATTCCTTGTGGTTAACATACAGAGTTTAAATCAGTTATAATTGTCTTGCATGTTCAACTTGAAAATTCAGTGTTTTTTTCCTTAATTTCAATATGGAATGGTATTCTTGTCCTAATTGTTCTTACTGCTTGCCTGTTCACAGGAAAATGGCAGTCTTCATGGAAAAAGCTCAGATCTCTCCACAGACATAGAGAAGTTGAAACCTCAAGAGGTACCATTTCTTTTTTTTGTCTGGAGTGTGGTAATTTATTTTAAACCTGCCTGCAGCCTGCTGCTGGGGTTTTTCTTTAAAGGTCACAGTACATTGACCAAATTATTTAAGATTGAAATTGTTGGCCCGGTATTGGCTGGAATTTCTAAAGACACATAAAGATAAACGATTTCCAATGAAACAGAATTGGAATTTGGCGATAGATAAGTATGTACCTGTTAAAGCTAATTAAATGAGTTAGTGGAAGACTGATTTAAGGAGATCTTCCTTTCCCAACTCCTGCTGAAGGTCTGTTCAGATCAGTATAGGTGGTCTGATTGTGTCCAGCAGTGGTGCTTAAGGAAACGTGTAAGTATAGGGCAAATATTACTGTCATACTCTCCTGAGATGCTCAGTACTTGGGGGCTTAGGAGGTTTCCTGGGCAGATCTGACCTTTTTGACATTGTTCTTACAGCTGTTGCAGTTGCTCTCTGTGAGCTGAGATTATTTTTTTCCTGACTTTGCTTACAGTTTTGGCAATAATTGCAAGTATTTCGTGGCAAAAATATTGATGTTTTTGTCTTAAGTGTGCTGATCAGTAATTTAACTGATTTGCGCCATGTTCCTGTACTCCAGACAGTAATGAGTGGTTGTTGCTGATATGCTTAATTTTATTTTTTTAAACAAACATCTGTATTTTACGTGCCACTTCTGTGTCTCTCCTCAGTCAAATTGAAGAATCACAATCTATTGGTCTCTGCTTGTATAGTAATTTCTCTTAACCTGCAGTTAGTTCTTGGTGCTGTTCTCTGAATTTTTCTGCTTTTTGTGAATAACCCAAAAGTTAGAGTGTTTATGACGGCTTGTACTAGTTGAGATGAGGGATGTACCATCAATTTCTGCATGACGTAGTAATAAGTAAGAAAGGAGCAGAGAATGAGAGTAGTATTAAGTCTTGATACTTTGACCCTCACTGAGCTCTGGAGTGATACTGTTTCAAAAACTGTGCAGAAAAAGATTATTTTTTTCTTACATTATACAGTTGTTACCACATTGTTATGACATTGAGTTATTTTTTACCATGTTCATTTTGTATTTGTTTGCACCAGACTCTATCTGCTCTTTTATTACCATTTTCACGAAGAACTTGCTTTGCAATTCTGCACTTAGTAGAGGTTATTTTAGAGTGTTTTTTTGTGATCAGCAAACTTCGCTATGTCTTTGTTCACCCAGTCTTTTTGATTTATTCATGTACTTGTTGAATAACACTGGGCTGAGTACGTTTTTTGGGAAAGTGGGGAAAACACATTGGTAACTTCACTGTTCACTGGTCATATATCCCTGAGCTTTGGGTTGGGTGTTCCTATATTTTAATCTTGTGATCAATAAATAATTCACAAAAGCTTCTCTCGTATCCTGTAGCAGTTTATTTTAAGAGTCTCTGGTAATAACATTAAAAGCTAACAAACTCTTGTTTCAGTAGTGCTTTGAAGTAATATGGAAGGCTGAGAACCACTGCAAACTTGAGAGAACTTCCTGAGAGCCTTGATTTTTGTTACCTAGTAGTTAAAAGCATTGTGAAACTGAAAGAACAGTGCATCTTAGTGTTAGAGTTGGCTGTGACAGCCTTAAATTTGTGAAAGGTACAAGTTGAGACATTAGGGATTTCTGAGAGCAAAATCTCTTTTGCATAGGCCAAGTGTTCTGTTAGAAAAATGAAGAACTTGAAAATATGTCTCTTGTGGGAGAAAAAGTAGGGAAACTTGATGGGTTGGGGTTTTTTGTTTTGTTTTTTTTTTTTAGAGGGAACTGTTCTGAAGTGGTGATTAGCAAGTCAGTGGAATTCTGTACAGTTCTGATGGTCTCCCTTTTTTTTGAATGATTACAGTGAAGCCCATATACAATACCGTATCGCTGTTTTCCATCTCCTGTGGTGTTTGTTATTCTTCGAGCTCTCTAAGCTTGTGTTTACTTCCATATATACAACAGTGGTGCTTTTTTAGTGATTACCTTCTGGTTGATGTGTGGAAGCCCCTCCCTTAGCTAAGTGATGTATTTTTGCCCACGTTCATAATCCCTTGCATTAGAAGGGTAGCTGCCTCTTAGTGTTTGTTGCAGAGGGCTTAAAGCTGCTTTGTGAGAGCCTTGCTCTAGTGAGCTCTCTGAGGCAAATTCTGAGGTGCTTGAACCAAGTGGCATGTTTGCTGCACTGCAGCATGTGAAAATTTCGTCCTCCTGCTGTGAGATGATTCTGAATGTTTTAGCTTTCCTAGCTTATTTGGGATTTTATAACGTAGCAACAAATTGGCATTACCACATTTTTGGGGATATACATTGCTTTTAATTAAACATCTACCATAGTTTTTATTGCGATGTGGCTAATGATTGCTTTTATTTAATGAAGAATCCTGCTCTCTGAGGTTTTCTTCTATTGTTTTGTTTTTGTTGTAACATGTCCTTGCAATAAGAGGAGCAAGTTATTTTTTAATCTGTTTAGATTGCTCTCTACAAACCAAGGAAATCTGAAAATATTTTTCGTAAGACATTTCCTTGCTGGATAGTCTTTTTACATAAACACACATCATTTAACCCAGTGAAAAATGTAGCATAAATTGGCTGAAGTTGTTATCTTCCAAAATCTGAATGCTGGGTGTTTTAAATATCCAGCATGTACATTGAACTAAAAGCTGAGTGTACATTTTGACCTGATTTAACATAAAAGGTAGCTTCAGTACTGAGTATGCAGTTTTTCCTTCTTTCCATTTACGTAACTCTGCTATATATCTGCTTGAAGCCAGAGTTGAACAGATCGAGATACCACTGCTAGATTTAGATAGTTTTGTAGTATTAGTCAACAAGTTGTCAGCAGGTAGTACCCTCTGTTGTATGTAAAATAACTCTGACATGAATTGGAACCTGAATACTATATGCCTCAACAGTTCTTCCCTCACCAGTAGTACTTTTCATTTGCAAAGAAGTCAAAAAATAGTAATGAGCTAGGAGGTTTCGAAGTAGTATTTTGTACTTCTTAATCTCAGGTACTTAGCAAGAAAGGAGGCTGTTAAAATAGCAAAACAAGAGGGATACAGAAATACAGTAAGCATTATCAGATCTGTTGTGTTTGTGTCCTTTTTGTCTCTGTTGTTGTTTGTTTTTTTTTTTTTTTTTTGTGGGTGATGGAGGTTGTTCGGTGGTTTTTCTGGTTATTTGCTTTTCTTAAGGTAATTTATAAGTAAGCAGTTGATTCAGTGTAAAATTGAAAGTAAAATTAAACATTCCATATTCAGTGCACAGTGTGCTTTTGCAAATGCAGCTTCCTTTGTAATTTGATTTATTGAGCAGCACTTCTCAAAGCAAGTTCTAACATTTAAGTTCTGAATGCTGTAGATAGGTTTTTAAGTATTATCTCTAAGCATTTATTGATAGTGTATTGGCTATCCCTGTATTATTTTATCTCCGGCTTTATAGTCTAGATAAGAGCTAGAAAAATCTGCTTTCACTCCATACTGGATAAGTGTGTTTTGGTTTTTATTTTGTTTGTTTTTATGGCAATTACATGTCTATTGAAATTAGCATTGGAATCTGTTCACAGACTAGTTTTCTATGTGGCCAGGGAATTGTCCCATTTCATATCATGTTGGTAGTTGTTGTTTCAGGAGGTTCTAGCTGTTTAAAATCAGATTCATCATTCACTAAGTTAACTTACTGGAAATTGATTTACAACTGGAGAAAATAGCAGTTATTTCAAAGTAGATTCTTTGTTCAGTGTGTTGTGCCCCCCTTTCCCTTCCAAAGCTGTACCAGGTTGAATGAAGTAAACAGTGTTTCAGTTGTTCTCATACTCCATTCCTGCACATGTAGTTTTCATCTATTTCAATTTGATGTGTGGAAATAAGTTAATGGAATTTTTTATGGCTCTCTTACAAAGCATGTAACTTCTTATGGTGCTGCTTGGAGGGTGCTTGTAAAAGCTCTCTTGACTTTTCCCAGTAATACCTGAAATCTGGGGTAGTGATACCTGCTTTTCCCCACCTCCCCTATGTAGCAAGCTACCAAGTAATATATAAGGCTATGTTTCTATCTTTAGGATATTGTACTGGAATGTTAGTACTTGCTGATAGTGAAAGGGAATCAGAATTAAAGCTAGAAAGTGTCCAGCTCCTTGTTTCTGTTGCAGTTGGGTGGAGAAGAGATTCAGAGCAGCCCTGCGGAGAAGGACTTGGGGGTGTTGATCTATGAGAAAATGCACATGAGCCACCAGTGTGCGCTCGCAGCCCAGAAAGCCAACTGTATCTTGGCCTGCATCAAAAGGAGTGTGACCAGCAGGTCGAGGGAGGTGATCCTGCCCTTCTACTCTGCTCTCATGAGACCTCACT
>JASSUY010034910.1:0-21303 GCA_032466535.1 Forpus xanthops | reverse complement strand
CGCTGACCTCATCCAGCCACGCAGCCCCGCGCGCCCATTGGCGGGGCGTCACGTCCGGGGGGGCGGGGCTTCCGCTGCACCCATTCATAACGCGGCGGGAGGGGGGGGCCGCCGGTGCAGCCGCCGGTACCGGAGCTGGCGGGTGGTGTGTGTGTACTGGGGACGGGTCCCTTGTGGGAGCGGTGGCACTGCTGCACCACGCACCCCCGGTGCAGCGAGGCCTGGCCCGGCCCTTGGGGCCGTTCTTCCTCTTCCCACCCGGCCCGGTCTCCCGGTCCCCCGCCGGTGCATCCCGTACCCCCCGGCCGCAGTACCCATCTGTGTGCCGGTGCCGCTGCTGCCCTCTGCCGAGAGCGGCGCCCCGTGCTGGAGCCGCCCCGGGGAGCTGCTGGGCTGGGAGCGTGCCGGGGACACGGCCCCGGCTGCTTAACGTGGGGGACAGACCCAATAACCCACGTACTGCCTGCAAGCAAGTGCCCGTTATGGTGCGGGCACCGCCGCGGCAGTGCCTGCCCTCCCGTCTGACGGTGGGCGAGGTGGAGGACGGAAAGGACGTGGCTCCGCTGCTGCCGCTAGAGCTGCCGTCAAGCCCAGCGCTCCGCACCGGCTCCGGCCACGGTCTGGGGTCCCTGGGGAGGAGGCCCTGCGTGCCCCGGAGGTGGATGCTTGGGGGTGGCAGACACTGAGCAAATGCTGATCAGCTGAGTAGTGTGGAGGGAGCTGCCTGAGCACCCGGCCACCCCTGCAGCTACGTGTCTGTGCTTCGTGTCATCCCTCCTTGGCGTTCGGTTCAGCCGCCAGCAGCCTGGATCAGTCGGAGAGCTCTCCTCTCCCGGGCAGGGTGCCCGGAACGGCGAGCGGAGGGGTGGCGGGCGCAGCTGGGAGCCCCGGCGTTCTCCGGCACTCGGGGCACGGGAAGGGGTGATGGCACCGCACGTAGGTGCTCGTGTTTCAGCCCTGCTAGCGCAGCAAGTAATAGCGGGGCAATTGAGTGGGATGGGCTTCAAGCTGGTTGCGCAAAACCCTGGATGTCAAGAAACTACCAGGTGCTAAAGCCTGTGCCAGTGTGCTTTCCCTGATGCTCCTTTCCGGTGTTAAAGCTGTAACAGATTCACCTTCCCCCGGCTGCAATCCCACCTCCCGCCCTTCTGCTGCCAGATCCAGAGGTGTTTCACATGAGCTGGGTGGCAGAATCCATGTCTTGGCCAAAAGTATCACCATCCCTGTGTTTTTCCATGCTCATCCCACGAGCGAGCTGTGGTTCCTGTCGTGTTCTTTCCTCTTCTTCCTCCACTTCCGCAGAGTTAAAGGGGTGCAATGTAAGGGTAACATGAGTGAAGACAGTGTGCCTCCTCAGTGAAAGAAGTGAGAACCTACCATGGAAGGACACATCACTGGCAGTAAGTGAAGTTTAATCTTGTTGCTGGAGCCAAGAGAAGACAATCCCCTTCCCAAATAATCTGATTGTAGGGATGACTGTTGAAGGAAGGAGGCCAGGGCTTATGGCAGAAGAAAGGCGTTGGAAATATTAATCATAATAAAAAGTCAGATTCTGAGAAGAAAGTCATATTTATGCTTGGCATAGATTTGGGTCCAGGGGGCAGAAATTTTGGCCGATGACCTGATAGTGGGGATCGAGGATTAAATATTAATGTGTTAATTAACCCTGTAATCCTTTCCTGAAATATTTGTCACAGCCCACATACAAACCCAGGATGCTGTTCAAGAAAAAAAGAGGTCAGCTTCTTGAAAGGTGAAGCAAGGCTGCTCGCAGAGGCACCTTCTGTCAGGCACAGGAAGGTGGAATCCCATTACTGGCTGCAAATTAAGCCTCTGGAGACCAGTTTCAAACAGAAAAAGAAGCCTGTAAGGTTTGCTGCCTGCACAAGGACAGTAGCTTTCCTGTAGGTTTTGAGGATGGGGTGCTGGGGAGCCTGTAGCATGAAAGTACTGCTAACCGCAATAGAGAAGTGTAGGAGGGAAGTGAAAGCTGTTGGGTTTCCAGCTGAACTACCATGTGCTTGAGGCACCTACGCTGCTGCCCGCTGCACAGCAGTGAATAATTAAGCTTTGACATATTTGGATCTGGACAAGGGCAGTTCGGGTGTCATTTTAGAAGACAGAGAAATAAACCTCTGCAGATCACTGCTACCAGGTTTTACCCATAGGATTCCTGAGAAATGATTCAGAGCAGCCCTGCAGAGAAGGACTTGGAGGTGTTGGTCGATAAGAAACTTAACATGTGCTGGCTTCAGTGTGCACTGGGAGCCCAGAAACCACCCATATCCTGGGCCGCATCAAAAAGAGCATGACCAGCAGGTCGAAGGAGGTGATCCTGCCCCTCTACTCTGCTCTCATGAGACCTCACTTGGAGTATTGTGTGCAGTTCTGGTGTCCTCAACATAAGAAGGACACGGAGCTGTTGGAAGAAGTCCGGAGGAGGACCACGAGGATGATCAGGGGACTGGAGCATCTCCCATATGAAGACAAGCTGAGAAAGTTGGGGCTGTTCAGCCTGGAGAAGGCTGCATGGAGACCTCATTGCTGCCTTCCAGTGTCTAAAGGGATCTACAAGGATGCTGGAGAGGGACTCTTCATTAGGGACTGTAGTGATAGGACAAAGGGGAATGGGTTCAGGAAGAAATTCTTTACTGTGAGGGTGACAAAGCACTGGAATAGATTTTCCAAGAAAGTGGTAAATGCTCCATCGCTGGTGGTATTCAAGACCAGGTTGGGTGACATGATCCAGTGTGCAGTGTCCCTGCTCACGGCAAGAGGATTGAAACTTGATGACCTTAAGGTCCTTTCCAGCCCTAAACATTCTATGATGATTCTATGAGTTGCATAACAATTGCTCCATACGGTTCTGGACCCTGCTGTGCTGGGCAAGGCTTACTTGGGGAAATGTGTGCATACTCCTGACTACAGAGGGAGAGGAACTATGATGATCAGTTGCCTTTTTGAAGGCCACCTTTCTAAACCAACTGTCACCCACCACTTGTAATGGTCCCATATGCAGAATGAAATGAGCCTGGCTTTATTTCACTGCTGTTGTTTGGGCCCTGTGGGCAGTGTGGCAGCCAACAGGAATCTCACAGCCTGCCTTCAAGTCTTCAACCAGAGTTCTCCGCAGTCCAGGCAGGCACTGGCGGCAGAGTGCTCCAGAAGTGGAAGCCTACCTCTGTCTGTCATAAATCTGCCTGCGTTTGCTACCAGGCAAGAGGATGGTGAAGCACAAACCAGTGTACAATAGAAATCCTGCCTGGGGAAGAGGAAAAATTGGTTGTGAAAGGGTATTTCAGCGTATCCACATGGCAAATACATGAGTCACAGCCCCCAGGTTTGCTCTGGCCACTGGTGCCTGCTAAGGGTCTGCAAGCTTGCAGGTGGCTTTTGACTCTGGTCCATTACCCTTTGCACTCTTCCAAATAATTTATATCTTTACTGCTGGCAGTTGTCTGGGAATCTGTCCAAGCCCTCAAATGAAAGGCCAGGAGAGGGAATCGGTTTTCTATTTCTGGCTTTGCAACTTAACACCTGCCCAATCTGTGGCAAGTCACTTGGGGCCAGATTCTTAAAGAGGTGGATTAGTGCAGGCTTCTCATTTTGGGTCTTGCTCTTGGTGTCCAGCTATAGCTTTAGATGCCTCCAGAGTTTAATTCCTAAGAGTCACCTGCATGAAATCCATGGTACCTTCCACTTTTTGCATGTGAAAAATATCCTACTGCTTTGGACACTTGGATGCACCTTAGTTAAGATGCTGTTGAATAATGTTCTTGACTAACCCACTGGGAGTTAGTTGTTCCTCCATCTACTTTGCCTACAGGGTTCAAATCTGGATCTCTAAATGTGCATCTCCAGAGGCCCCTTCCAACCCTAGGAAGGAAGGGACAATAATGGTTCTGTGATTTGAGGATTGAAATCCACACAAAACATAAGGGAAGAAATGCTGTCACACACTCACCTGTCCCTAACCCCTTTTTATAAACCTGGTAACTCTGTGCTTGAAGTGTTTGCCCAAGTAGGAGACCTGGAATCAGCCTTGTGCCTTCCAGGAGAGCATCCTCCCAGAGTGGGTAGAGCGTGACTCACCTCCCGAGACTGGCTTGTTCTAGGTAAGTACCTGGGGTAATCACTCTACTGGGTTACCCAGGGGCCTCAGATTTCCAGCTAAATGGAGTTGATAATGCTTTCCTGGCTAATAGGACAGTGCAAGAGCTGATTTATCACCACTGTCAAGTGTGTCATGATCCTAGGGAGAAAGGCAGCATAAAAAATGCAGTGCAGCTAAAATATTTGGAAGGGCTTGGCAGCAGGCACATGTGCCGTTAAAAAATGTTACCCTGTTGCTTAATTAGCTCAAACCATCATTATAGAATCATAGAATGGTTTGGGGTGGAAAGGACCTTAAGGTCATCTACTTCCAACCCCCCTGCTATGGGCAAGGAAGCCTCACACTAGATGATGTTGCCCAAGGCTCTGTGCAACCTGGGCTTGAACACTGACAGGGATGGAGCATTTACCGTTTCTTTGGGCAGCCTGTTCCAATGCCTCACCACTCTTACAGTAAAGAACTTTTCCCTTATATCTAACCTGAACTTCCCCTATTTAACTTTGAACCCATTCCCCCTTGTCTTATCCCTGCAGTTCCTGATGAAGAGTCACCATTCTTGGTGATGTGGATCTACTTTTCCATGGCACAGCAAGGATTTCCAGAAAATTAAGCAAAACTTTTCAGAACCAGCAGCCTGGAGCTCAAGGCTTGGCTCTATATTAGAAGCCTAAATCATAGAATCATTGAATAGTTAGGGTTGGAAAGGACCTTAAGATCACCTAGTTCCAGCCCCTCTGTCATGGGCAGGGGCAATGACAGCAGCCCGGTTTCCACAGATCCCAGGTACCCACAGATCTCACTTTGATTTGGGTGATTATATGCAGATCAAAGAGGAAAACTTTTAACAGAGGCCTTACCTGAAGGCCACAGGAGAGGAACCATCTCCTGTGTGATGTTTGCCCACCCTCTGGTGAAGGCTCAGAAGGTCCCTGGGAGGAAAAGTCAGTGCTCACCTTTTATTCAGTAGTCGACAATGCTGGGTTGAACTTTGAAAAGTGTTTTTTTGAAGGCCACTCCTCAATCTGGGAAGAGTTACGAGCTGTCTTTGCCTTGAAATAGCCCTTGCCCAGGGTTGTGTTGCTTTGTCAAAAGCAAAGAAGGGAAAAAAGGAGGGAAAGCAGAGCAGATTTCCTAATGGTTGTTTGTGGACTGGTAATACTGTTATAATGATTCCTCAGCTTGAAGCAAATTAAAGTGATCTTTGCTCCACAAATTAATACTAACACTATGGTTGTTTATCACATCTTGGTAATATCACATGGGAATAAAAATATCAACTCTTACCCATTCAAAAGCAGAGATGTAACTGTTTGAGCTTCAGCAGTGCAACAGCTGTTTCTCGTGTCCTCAGAAATAATTGGTTGTTACAGAGGCTGTTTAAATGTGAGAAAATCACTGTGGTTTTATAATTAGTTTATTTTTAAGGAAAAACATAATTGCCCTTTGCTAAGAAGGTGAAGGTTTCAGGTGGGATGGAGGGATAGCAGCATAGGCACCTGATTTACCATGACATTAAACAGATAGTAAAAACAGAGGCTTATAAATATTAAGATCTTAATCTCACAGCAGAGCTCTGCTGGGGAAAAGTCAGAGACAAATAAGTCTTTGCCTGAAACTCGCTGTAGGGTCAGGGCCCCAGCATGCTGTGTTGCAGAGCAGGATGACTGTGCTGAGAGGGTATAAATACGAGCAGCTGACTCTGACGGTAGCATTGTATGAGATTCATTAGAGGACCTGGGCGCTCTGCGGCTGGGTTTAGTGCATAATTCATAGAAGTCTCTGTTTGGATGCAGCTGACTTCAGAAGCACCTGGAATCCACAGGAACATAATGTGGTGGGATTGGGAACGTTCCTTGTTTGCCTGTGTGTGCGCTCAGGTTTAAGCAAGGTCCCTGTTTCACACATCCCTGGTTCTCCATGTCTTTCCCCCCCTCCTCACGCACTCCAGTTCTCCACTTGAGCTTAACTTTTCCCTCAGCACCCCCCAGGAAGAGACTTGGCCAGTGGCTGCTGGGGGGAACGGCTCCCCTTTGTTCACTCCATCCCACTGGGCAAAGAAGGAGAAGGACATGGGATGCTGAGAGTGGCCAAGTGGTGGGCAGCATCCTGTCAAAGCCCTGCAGAGGTGATGTGCCATGGGTTAAATCTCCACTGCCAGTTTTGGGAAAGAGCTAGCAAGCGCTGCTCACTGTGTGAGTTTATGGCTGGGCATCCCCAAGGAGGGGAAAGGGAGATATTGAATGACTGCACATGGCACCACACTGTCCCCAGAGTGGCACAACCCTATCCTCAGGATTTTATAAGGGCTTTTGAAATTAGGTCTCTGCCTATTGCTTTGTCTTGCATGTCCTTGGATTTTGCTGGCCATACCCTTCCATCCTGTACCGGATGGATTGCGCATTCTGGCCTGTGCAGTGTTTTGAGGTGTCTGCATGTATCCAACCGGGCTTTGGCCCGTAGCTTCACTGGGACAAAGAGTGGGCATGAAGGGCTCTGCAGCATGTGCTCTGTCTGTGGGCTGCCCTATGACAAGTGTCTCACAGCAAAGGCGGTCTGGTGGAGGGAGCTGTAGCTCTTAGGAGGGTGCTATCCCCAGGAGTGCCAGCAGCCTTAGCAGAACCTGTTTATTGGTGCTTCTTCCTTCGAGGAGTAATAACTTCCAGATTTACACCCTTTCTAACTGAGCATCTTTCAAAGTGGGTGTAAAACTATTTAAATAGCTCCTGTGGAGGTGGGATAAGAAATTGCTCTTATTCCATAGTCTGTAATCAGCACCAAACAAGCACTTTTCTCCACTGCACACACAAACAGGCAAGTATCTACTAGCAGCCTCAGCACTTTATTTCTGATTATCTGCTTGCTGGTGTAAGACACGAGGACTTCCACAAACAGAGCGTAGTTTCTGTTTTATTTTATTTTTAATCCAGTTAAATCTCTGTATGTTTTTTTACCCCAGGGACTCCTCAGTGACTGCACTCCAGGAGAAAGCAAACCCCCACTGTGATGCATGGGCAGTGCAGCCCTGCTGCAGCCCTTAGAAGCATAGAATCAACTAGGTTGGAAAAGACCTTTAAGATCAAGTTCAAGGTCTACTCCAGGACTGCCAGGACCACCACTAAACTGTGTCACTGAGGGCCTCATCTACAGGGGTTTTGAACACTTCCAGGGATGGTGATTCCACCACTGCGCTGCACAGCCTGTTCCGATGCCTGAGCACCCTCTTGGTGAATGATTTTTTCCTTATATTCCATTTAAACTTCCCCTGGCACAGCCTGAGGCCGGTGCCTCCTGTCCTGTCACTTGTTTCTTGTGAAAAGAGACCAGACACCTCCTCTATCTGTCCTACTTTCAAGCAGTTTCAGCAATAAGGTCCCCTTGAGCCTTCTCTTCTCCACATCAAACCCCCCAGGTCCCTCAGCTTTTCCTCATCACACCTGTGCTCCAGATCCTTCACCAACTTCATTGCCCTTCTTTGGACTTTACTCCAGCAACAAAACTTGTTGCTGCCCAGCACTGAGTCACGGCATGGTCCTGTACAGCCCTTCACGTGGGGTTTGGAAGGATCAAGGAGCTGGTCTGTGACCTGCTCCTTTCCTCCTGCACCAGAATGAGCTTGCAGCATCCCTGGAGGAGGCAGGGGCTGTGAGTGTCTTGGGGCGCCCTCCTGGGACATCCAACGTTGGACTCTTTGCTTTGCCAGCTCACCAGTTGGAAGAGCCTTAAGTCTGCGTGCTGATTGCTTTGGCAGAACAGACCCTAGTGAAGGGGGACGTGGCGACTGTGCAGCCCCAAACTCATCCCTGCTTGGATGGAGCAGAAATGTGGTAGGGAGCAAAGAGTACAAAGGAGCCCCAGGCCTTCAGAGCTGATGGAGTCAGAGGAGAGACAACCCCTCTGGTGGCTTCCAGACCATGTCTGTACCAAATGGCAGCGTAACCACTCACTCTGGCAAACCCCATGAAAAGTTTGGGTCCGTGCTGAGTCAGTTCTGTAGCTGGGGATGTGTGGTGTTCTCGTGCACTGGTTTTTTACTTTTGGAGCAAACATGGGTGGCAATCTGATTAGCTGATGATTCACGATTTGACTAATGCTCCTACTTCCCCTGTTCAGATAGCTACTACTGTAATGTTAGGCTGCTAACTTGAAGTAAGTTTTCCAACCGCTTTTGTAAATGAGCTCTGGAAGCTGCCTTAAGTCCTCTCCATGGTCAGAAGTTGTAATAATTTAACTTAAATGCTTTAAAAACAAAGTAAACCTGGTGCAAAACTCTACATGGGCATTTAGAAAGAAACAAGTTCACTTTGAGCTGTTCCTAATCAGCTGACACCATGACCAGACATGCTGTTCTGGTTTCCAGCTCCTGCTGCTCAGTGCTACTTCTTGCCAAAGGCTATTCTCTCCCGAGCCCTGCTCTGCAGAAGTACTGGTTCTCACCAAGTCCCCAAAGCAGGAGCGAACCTCTCCACTCAAGGAATGTGGAATTTTGTGCTGGATGGGGTGAGAAGAGGCTGCTCCATGCAGTTTGACTGCCAGACCTCAGTGGAGTGGAGAGAAAGGTTGAGGCTGGTGACTTGAGCCAACCCAGGTACCGTCACATCAGCCAGCCTGACACTGCGCCTTTGGTCACTTGGTCCCGTATTCACCACTCATCATCGCGGTTAAAACCAACCCAAGTGGGTTACAGCAGTGGCTGTGTTTGCCCTTTGCACCGATTTAAACAGATCAATGAGGCTCAGGGCAACTTCCCAGAAGACCTGAATTATGCAAGTGACAGAGTGTAAAAGAAATAGAAACTGGGGAAATACTGGTACTGAAACCACCAGAGGGTTGATTTATTCTGTTCCCCAATTGCTTCAGAAAGGTTAGACTATGTTGAAGAGCAAAAGTTTCACCCTTGTGAAGACCCTTTGGCAAATCCTTATCTCACCCGGTCCTCTTCTGATCACACATCCTTGTGCTCACCTGCTTTATTCCCTGCACAGCCCTCAGCTGCTGGTCTAGTGCAGTGTGGTATGTTTAACTTCCACATCCTCCATTGAAATAGATGTATAATCCTTCTCCCGTAAAGTCCCCCTTTCCCAGTGGCAGGCTGACAGGTTGGGGTTTGCATGGGCAGGATGCAGAGCCTCTGGACCTCCAGAAATCAGCACAAGGGTAGCAAAGTGGTGATGTGACCATGCTGCTGCTGCAGTCAGGTTCCAGGTTCTACAGCAGAGGAGAGATGCTTTGCCTGTGGGTAAAAGCAGTAGGTTCACCAAGGAAGTGCCTCTCCATAGACGGGTGTGCTAATTTCACCCCTGGCATACAGCATTGATATAATACATCAAAGCCAGCTGCATTAATAGCAAACCAAGGGAAAGGATTTGCTATACATGCTAGTTACTTTTCAAATGCAAATGTCTGTTTTAAATCAGATTAAGACAGAAGGAAGCCTAGAGAATGCCAATAATTAATACATGATAAAGGAATAAACATCCAGGGCATCAAAAGGTAAAACACAATCACAAAGATGAAAGTAATCCATCTTCTCCACACAGCCCTCTCTGCTGCATGGAGGAGGGGGGTGTGAGAACCCATTCCCATTTCCATAGGTAGGTGGTGAGTGTAAACCAAAGCAGCTGCTGAGGAAATGAGAAGAATCCTTAGCTCAGCCAGCGACATGGAGAATCCCTGGCCTGGGATGGGCTTGGCTGTGCTCAGCTCATCTCTGCTCTCCAGACTCCCCTGATTATGTGAGCCGTGCTGCTGTGGAGAGGGAGCACTTCTGTTCATTGACGTGACCTCAGCCCCCTCAGGGTGTGCACACCTTGCTTCTGTGGCTTTAAACCAGTGGAAAAGGTGATGTTTGGGGTAACCATCAGCCAGGAGTGGACCTTGGAAATATTTTGCCCTGGTTTCCCCTGCCTCCTTTTCCACATGTGAAAAGCAGAGCAGCCTCTCCTCCTCTCTTCTTGCTCCCCCAGACCTGCATCTTGAGGTACAGCTGAGGTTACAGCAGGATGCATCTCATACATCCATCCAGAGAAATAGGAAATTGGAAGGAAAATGTTACAGACTCTATCCCCCTTTCATAATTCTTACAGCACAGTGCTGGCGCTGGACCCCTGGCAGTGCCCTTTGGTTTCACTTCCTTCTTCAACAGATACTTATAGCAGCATTTACCCTGGCTTTATTAACCAGCAGCCTTGCATATCAATTGCATCAAGAGATAAGCAGGCTTGACTTGCACACAGTCCATGCATGAGGAAAGTGAGCTTCTCTGAAGGCAGATAAACATCACTGTTAATGTTTGAAAGCTGCTGCTCAACCGTGAGCTCCCTCAGAAAAGCCCTGCAACTGCTGGTTTCACTGGCTGGCTGATATACCCGTACCCGGATTTGGAGGGTACTTCTAAGCCCTACATATCAGCAAAGGATCAGAAGTTTGTTCGCAGACCTCTTAGGAGTTGTGCTGCTGTTTAAAGGTTTGCAAAGTGACCCCAAATCAGAACATAGAGCTGAAGAGTCAAATCGTAGAGCCACAGAAAACTTTGGATTGGAAAGGTCCTTCAAAGATCAGTCAGTCCAACCCCCTGCAGTGGACAGAGACATCATGGACTAGATCACATTGCTCAAAAGCTCCAGGCCCCATCCAAACTGGCCTTGAACACTGCCAGGGATAGGGCATTCACAGCTTATCTGGGCAACCTCTGCCAGTGTCCCACCATACTCATAACAATATTTCTTCCTCACATCTAATCTAAATCTACCCTCTTTAATTTTAAAGCCATTGGCCCTTATTGTCAGTACAGACCCTGGTAAAAAGTCTCTCTGTTTTCCATATAAGCCTCCCTGAAATACCGAAAGGCTGAACAACGCCATCTCTCTCAGCCCATCTTCATAGCAGAGGTGTTCCAGCCCTCAGAGCATCTTTGTGGCTTTCTCTGGACTCATTCCAACAGGCCCACATCCTTCTTGTGTTGGGGTTCCAAAGCTGAACTCGGTACTCATAGGACCTCATGAGAGCAGAGTAGAGGGGGAGCATCACCTCCTGCATCACCTCCTAGCCATACTTCTTACACAACCCAGGATATGATTTGCTTTGGCATACTTTGCCTGCTTGTAGTCATTGCAAATTATTACAGACTTAAGAGTGAGGATGCTCTGTGCTCCTGTCTCCTGATTTATGATCATCTTCACACAGACAAAGCCCTCTCAGTGGCCCTTGGAAACCCATGAGCACACTCATTCACACTGAAAAAATCATGCAGTTCCCACAAGCCTTTTTTACATTTCTTTTTCTTTCTGATCTTCATTCAAGCCCCACATGGGCTGAAGGGAGCCCCAGGCTGAGCCACGATGTGGACAGATGGACAGTGTGGGCAGCTGGCCCTTCTCACCTGACACAGCAGGGATGAGGTTACTGCCTCCATTGCTCGCTGATAAATCTGTGCTTGCTGCCAGCAGAAATAAAGGCAGCTCCAGTCATTCTGGGGGAACAGCCACTGCAGCCCAGAGCAGCCATGCTGTAATAGAGCCGTAGAATCATTTAGGTTGGAAAAGACCTTTAGAATTATCAAATCCCACTGCAAACCCAACACTGCCCTGTTCACCGCTAAACCATGTCCCTAAGTGCCCCATCTACATGTCTTTTAAATACCTCCAGGGATGGTGACCCAACCACTGCCCTGAGCAGCCTGTTCCAATGTCTGACAACCGCTGCAGTGGAGAAATTTTTCCTCATATCAATCCAAAACTCCCTTGGTGCAAGTTGAGGCCATTTTCTCTTGTCCTATTGCTTGTAATTTGGGAGAAGAGACTGACCCCCACCTACCTACAACCTCCTGTCAGGCAGTTGCAGTGAGTGATAAGGTACCCCCTGAGTCTTCTCTTCTCCACACTAAAGCCCCCAGATCCCTCAGCCATTCCTCATTACTTGTGCTCCAGACCCTTCACCTGCTCCGCTGCCCTTCTCTGAACCTGCTCCAGCACCTCAATGCCTCTCTTGCAGTGAGGGGTCCAGAACTGAACACAGGATTCGAGGTGCAGCCTCACCAGTGCCCAGTACAGAGGGATGATCACTGCCCTGGCCCTGCTGCCACACTATTGCTGATAGGGTCAGGATGCCCTTGGTGTTCTTGGCTGCCTGGGCACAAGCTGCTTCCTGTTCTGTGCCACTAATCAGCACCCCCAGGTCCTTTTCTGCCCAGCAGCTTTCCAGCCACTTTTCCCAAGCCTGGAGTGTCGCATGGAGGTGTTGTGACCCAAGGGCATCACCATGATGCTGCAAGGGCCCAATCTCTCCTGCAGTAGGTGTACACCACCATTACCATCCTCCCTCAGAGCAGCCCTCAGGTTCCTCCTGAGGATGCCCGTGGAACTGCAAAGCTTTGCAGCAGGGGTGGGCTTCTCACCGGGGCGGAAGGAGCAGGTTCCTGAAGGTGAGGTGTCTCCAGGCTTTGCATTCAGCTCCACACATTCAGGAATCACTGCTGGCATAAACATCAGTGTGTCACGGAATGGTTGAGATTGGAACAGACCTCTGGGGGTCATCTGGTCCAACCCTACTGCTCAAGCAGGGTCACCTAGAAATGATAAAGGAAGAGAGATTCAGTCAGTGCCTGTGGTGATTGAGCTCTTAACCACTTGTAATGACAAAACCCCAGCCAACCCTCCCTGGCTGATACCGTCCCATCCAGTGATGGGATCAGTCAGAGAGACTGAACAACAGCCAAACAGTCCTTGTCCAGCCCTTCCTTATTGCAGAGGACTCTGACAAATGTGCACATCCAGACATGGTGGTACCATCTGTGGTGTCTGGATTGCATGAAGAGTTGGTGCTGGTGCCACCAGCAGCACTGATGCAATAGCACATCTGTTACTGCCTTCCTGCCAGCACCTATGGGTCTGCAGAGGCCATTGCAGCACCCAGCAACACCTGCAACCAGCAGTTATGCTTTGGAAGACCAGCTGGGCCAGCAGGGAGGATGGTCCTCTGGATCTGCAGAGTGAGGAGTACGTATCCCTTCAACCAGTGATTATTTAGGCTTGACCATAACTCTGCTGACAATATCAAAGCCTTCTGGCAGATTGCAGGCGTCAGCATGGACTCTGATCTTTGGCTGCAGCCCAGAGAAAATTATTAATCACTCCGACAAGCACTGTCCTAAGCAAGTCTAAACGAGCAGTGCTTTAGTGCTCAGGATTTCAGGTAAGATCCAAGTTTTGAATTTCCATCTTGTTCCTGGGACTCCTTTGGTTTGGTCCCACTAGTGAATGTGAGCACTGTGACCAAATAGCGTTAAAAGGCTTTCCAGCCTTGGTCAGGGGGGTGTCTGAGATGGAAGTCACTCAAAGGCAGTGCTGCAGCAAACACTGCATCTAAGACTTCCATATAGTTACCTTATATATGAATCAGAAGAGAGCTGCATCCTCAAAGGATGTAGGTGATTACCATGTGCTGGACCAGGTTGCAGGCAAACCTTTACTTGGGTACGTGTGGGAGAAAATGCCCTTTTGAGATGTATTGCAATTTCAACAGGACTAAAATCCTGCTCAGGGAAATGCCACCAAGAACTGGGCTGCTGTAAGGAGCAGCCAAGCTCACTCCCTACTGGCCTTGCTATTGAAGCCCATGGGGTTTCACCAGACGTTCTGCCCTTAAACCCAGCATCCATCATTTTTACTTCTACTAAGAAAGCAGGGCTTTCAGTGGGGAAAGAATCCAGCAGGTTCTGGTGGTTTGGGATTTCCTGTGTTTTCCTGTAGATTTTACAACCAGAGGCAGCAAGATGAGTTTCACATTATGGGTTGTGGTTGGGCTTCCAACCCAGACAGAGGTGATGCCTGCAGGTTGACATACAGCCCTTATTTACCTTAGTCGCACATCTCCCAGCAGCTTCAACTACAAAAGAGGTTTGTCCTCGATGTCTTTCACTGGAGGGGGTTTTGTTCCCGTGGTCAAGTTGATAACCTTCCCATTCACCTCTGGCATGTTGATGGGCAGCATCCTGCTCTTGTCAAGTTGATAACCTTCCCATTCACCTCTGGCATGTTGATGGGCAGCATCCTGCTCTTGTGCAGCCACGGCAGCTTAGCTCCCTCTCATAACCAACCACTTGCTCCAGGTTGGTTTCTGCCCTGAACGACATTTATTCTTATAAGTTCCTTTTTATTTATTGCCTAAAATTCTAGATTAAATGCCATCTCCTAGCAACTGGTGTATTTTTGTCACTAGTCTGCTAACTTTCAGTGCTTGGGTGTTGCTCTGTGTTCATTTTTACATCTCAGAGAGAAAACACTGGTTTCCAGATACCTAGAGGCATTTACATTTGTTTGATGCATTTCTGAACAGTCAAGTCAGTTAAACAGCTAACTTTCTGCCCACTGTTTGTTGACCCTGTAGATGTGCTCCCGAGGCAACTGATACACAGTCCTGTTTGTTGCATCTTTAGAAGTAAGTGACACAGGACAGTAGCTGCCCCGGTGGGGACACACCATCTGAGATGTTTTTGGGATGGGGCTTTTCTTCCCACTGTGCAAACCCTTAACAGTTCTTGACATGTCAAAGAAGCATCAAGAAATGTGCGTACAACCCGTGCAGACTAAACCACGTGTGTTCCCAGCAAGCCATGGCAAAAGCATGAGATGAGTCTCTAGAAGAGGATGGGGCTGGTTTACACCCATAGTGAAAGTAACAGGGTAGAAGGTGTCTGTGCTGTGAAATGGGTGCAGGAAAGACCTCACATTAAAAAAGATCAATTTCTTCTGTGCTGTTCAGCTCAGACTGTGCAACTTGACTTTGTGTGGAGAGACGTCTGCAGCTTTTACCATTGTAGACAGCCCTGCAGGAGATTAGCACTCTCCAAAGAAAGGCTCATGCATCAAACGAGATGTCTCTTCTGAAATCCTCAAAGCTATTAGGGACTTGTCTATGAATTTGGCTTCAAGGAGCATTAGCAAATAGGGTTCATCTCACCTAGCTTTAGTAAACCACAGCCTTTACCTGAGCTTCCTCTGATGGTCATCAGAGGGAAATGGCAGTTTTTAAGGTGTGCTTTCTCATTGAGCTGCCTATTTCAGGCTGGGATGGAGAACCCCCAAGTAGAGCCCATAAACAGATATTGCAGATGTCTGCAGCTGGTCAGGCATATCCCATTAAAACTACAGGCCAGAATCCACCCTTAGGCTCACAATTTCTTGCTCTCAAAGCCTTGTCATTTTTCTATCCGTGCAAACTTGACTTTAGCTATTTTTTCAGTTTGCAATGGTTATAAATTGTATTTACATGTAATAAAAGATGCTGTCCACGAGCATAAAAGAACAACTGATGATTCATGGCTTTTATTTCTGCAACTTCTCACTTGCAGACTATCTATTTGAGAAACTGTGAATCATATACATTGGCTTGGATGGATATACTTAGCTCTGATTTGTACAAGTGAGATAGATGTAAATAATCAGTTAATTAAATTACTTTTCTCTCTGTGAATTGCTGCCTCTTCTCTCTCCCCTTTTCCTTCCCTTCCGATTCACCACTGTTCAAAGGGATGATCCTGTCTCCTGACAACCTGAACCCATGCCACACACCTATTCCAGAGGCAGCATGTCATTCAGGATGGCTGGTGGGTATGAAGATTGAAGCTGCCCATGGCTTCCTGCGAAAACAACATGGTACCAGGACTGGTTACAACCAATGGGGCATTTAATTTTATATCTCTGCTGAAAAAAGCCCTTCCCACCCGATGCTTCAGCCGCGCTGGCTCAGACAGCAGGACACCCACCACGTTCTGCAATACCAGCCCCTGCAAGGCACTGTCCAAAACTCTGCTTTGACAGACGGGCTCGGAAGGGCAGATTTGCATCCTGCTGACTCCAAAATTCATAAACACATAAGGAAGGGTTCCTGATGGCTGTGATCACCCGACGAGACCATGAATTGTGTCTGATCTTGCTGAGCTGGTTGGGTCTTGCCTGCTGCATGCTCTGGTCTCATTAACACCTACTGACAGATGTTTTCCCCTCAGTTTGGCCAGAGGTGACTGCTTGTCAATAGGCAATGCTGGGAGGAGACCTGTGTCAGCTTTTGGCAATGTTACACAGATTGGCTCCAGAAGGAATGAACTCTGCTAGTGACACAACGGACGGTAACTGTTGTGCATTCAGATGGGGACCTGTTGTGCAGTTGTGTACAGCAGCATTAGGTTAAAAAATTCTGAGCACCAAGGCTTTGTAAAAGAGACTATTTGTCATTTTTCATAGAGCAGAAGCCACAGAGTGCTTCTCTGCATCCTCTCTCCTCACTCCCCTGTTACCCCAGGCAGATCACTGCTCACACTCAGAAAGCAATGAGCTCTTCTCTAGAAAGCAATGTCTGGAATGGGCTTTTCCATGGTCTGACTTTTCCTTCTGTGCTGCTCAGTCCCCCATTTTGGGACCTCCTGTTCCTGGCCTCAGTTTGCCCTAATTTACAAACAGAGCCCTGTGGTACCAGTCTCCTGCAACTCATCAAGCTGGGTTCTTTGAGAGAGATGAAGAGTCTTAAAATAGAGGCTTTGTCTAGATGAAAACTGTGCCATGCTGTTGCATGTCTTAGGATGATAGTCATTTAATGATTCACAGGGATGATTCCTCCCTGTGCCAGAATCCACGTGTATCACTGTATTGGGTTTGTGTGGTGAGGAGCAGTGGTTCCCCTGCAGCCCATGGTACAGACCACAGTGAGCAAGGAGGCTGTGTGACACGTGTGGCTGAACCTAGCCTGATGGATGCAGATGCTCCCACTTTTTCATTTACCAGCATAGATGTTTCTTAGGGCTCTTCCCATGGGCTGATGCTGCACCAGGTGGGGTTTGTTCAGAGAAGAAGGGGATTAGAAAAAACAAGTGGGCAATGTGGGCCACAAGAGGCAGGGGTGAGCTGGTACCAAGTGTGATGCAGAGGCTGTGAGGGGGCAGGAGATGTGTTGATGGAAAGGCAGAAGGGAGAGCCAGCGAGGCGGGCAAAGAGACATAGGAACAGCAAATGATCTTTGCAGCAGCAATTTGAATGGATATGTGCCAGGAAGGATTTCATTTGTCGGGGTGGAAGGAAAGATGTTGCGGTGAGACGTGAGAGGATGTGAAGTTTATCGGTGTGGATGGAGAAGAAAGGGCTCTATCTCAGCTATGGTATGAAGGAAAAGTATGGTATGAAGGGCTTCAGAGCAGCCTGGAAGTAATTGAGGGATGCCTTGTGGCCTCCTTTATGCACAAGGTCAGATTAGATAATCACAGTGGTTCCTTCTGAGCTTAGCATCTATAAATCAGTGAAATAGGAGCTTTAAACCATGATGAAGGGCTGAGTCCTTGGAGCATCACATTGAAAGCCCAGAGTATCCTGAGATATTGGTGTTTAAGATGGGGATTTTGGGGTATAGAAAATCTATTTCAGGAGATTTTTATTTTTTAAGGTTTATTTTATCTACCTGGTTTTACAGGCAGAGTCTATAAAGTAAACCTCTAATAAAACATTTAAAGCCCTCTAAATATCCCTAAAAGAGTCTTTTCATAACATGTGCTGCATAAACAGTCTAGACACTGCTGGGATGTGGTATGCAGATGTCATTGCTTTGATAGTTTCATAGATTTCATGGCCAGAAGGCACCTCCATGGTAGTTTCCTCTGCCCTCCTACATAATGCAGACCATGGAGCTTTGCCCAGCAATTCCCACTCGGATACACGAGTTACATTGTAGAGAAAGACATCCACGCTCAGTTTTTGGGTGATGGAGAACCTCCTGTACCCCATGTCAGCTCCTCCAGTGGTCAATTACAAGGCCAGTAAGGAGAAAAGTGTGCCTTCTTTTCAACTGGATCTTTTTTCCAGCTCCAGACTTCCTGCTAATTTAGTAATCCTCTGACACTGCATTCTTCCTGCATGGGCAGTTACTACGGATCAATTAATCTATTCCTCTTTGATAATATAACTGGATTGTGCTCCTTTGGGTCATTGTAAGATATGATTTTAATCAGTCTTACAGCTCTTCTCCCAATCTTTTCCAGTTTTTCAATGCAGTTTTCGTATGTTGATGGCTGAACTGGACTATTTTCATCTCATTAATGTTGGGTAGAGAGGGAATATGTTTCCCTCACCACTCAGTATTCCCATTTATACATCCTACAGTCATATCATAGCTCCTTTAGCAAAAGCATCACATGGGGACCTCCTATTCAATTGTTTATCCATCCTGACCTCTGAAGTAAGCAGCCAAGAACAGCTTCCTAAATATTCCTTCTATAAAAACTCCCATGGGATCACTCTTCTTTCGCAGCTCCTCTTCGGAGACCTGCCATTTATCTGCCTCATAATCCATTTAAGATGTGCCATATTGATTTTTCACAGTGCTGCCATTCAAATCGCAGCTCATGGCAGAACACAACCCCCAGAACCGCTCAGATGCTTCCCAAGTACCTATTTCCATGGAGATGCATGCCCACATTTTCTGCTTCACTAAGTTGTATCCCATGCAGCTCCGTGCCTTGCCTGGGAGCAAGTGAACGTGCAGCCACCCCAAATCCCATTTCTGCTTCTTCAGGCCCATAATGGGAAGCATAGGAGGTTCGAGCAGAATTACCAGCTGTGAGCTCTGAAACAACTGCAGAGGGTAAGACTGGTTTACAGCTAACACCTTCCGAGATGGCAGAGCTGTTATTCCTGCGCTTGGATACCAGTGCCTCTTCATGGCTTGCAGGGAACATTTTGAGACAATATCCAGCACTCAGGGGATCGAAAAGTGGCCTGTGGAGAAGCATCAGCCTGAAAATCCCATATAAATGCCCTGTAGCCAGGGCTCGAAACCACACTGCTTTTGGAGGGGTCTGAATTTCAGTTTAACGCGGAGGGATGTGACTGGTGACCCAAGAGAAAGGCTAAAGGCAGAGGGTGGCGCTTGGTGCAGTGCGTTCTGATAACATTCCAGACAATCTCGGCTTTCCTGTTGGTTGCCAAGACCCTCATGGGATTAGCAGAACGTGTCCAAAAGATCTGTGTTTTGTGATCACGAGGCAGCCTGTTGTGGGACTAATAACAGGCAAAGAGGGGAGGCATGAAGAAAGCCGAGTATCCCCTACTTAATGTTGCACAGCCCGAGGACGTGGAGCGGGGAAGAGGAGCACTTTGCAGGGGTAAAACGAGCAGCTGCTGTCTCCAGGTGGAATTACAAAGTGGGAAGCCAGGCTCCCACTCAAATTCTGACCAACAATTGCCACAGCTGTGCCCACTCTGGGACACAGGGACATGCACAAACCGAATTACCATAACGGCATCCTTCATGCTCCGAGGTGAAGCTCAAACAAAGGCAGAAATAACCCTTCATTTCCCCAAAGGACTCCGATTCCTCGCTGTAATGATGGCAGGCAGGGGTTTATCTGGCTTTCCTGCATGTGGGAGTGCTTTGGCTCGCAGCCGCACTTCTCATGTGGGGCAACTTGAGCAGCTAAATGAAAACATTACAATGAGTTAATCAGCTCAGCACAACCATTCCCAGTATTTCCCATAAAACAATCTGCCTCCCACGTAGTCTGTGTCTCCATCCCATTTCACATCACTGAGTAGAGCCGGAGCGCCCCTTGGGCTGAGCATCCAGCACTCAGCACTGACCGTGCTCTCCCATCTCAATATGGAAAGGGCCAGCTCAAGCTGAGACTCACAATGTGCCCTGAAGAGCATCTTTTCCCTGCAGTAAAACCCCCCAGGGAAGAAGCAGCACTCTTCCTGATCACCCCACAGCTTCTGGAGGAGGCTGGCAATGACCACGTGCACACTTAGCCTGCCCCTTGCAATGCATGGCTGCAGCTCCCCAGCCTTTGGCCAGCTGTCTATGAAGTGTTGCCTCTCTTCATCTTGTAAGTGGGCTCCACAGCTTTGTTTTTCCTTTATTTCTTCTAACCCACTTATTCCAAGGCTTTTCTCCACAAGCCCTAACACCCTGATGGAGCCCAGTAAAGACCCAATGAAAGGCTGGATGTTGGGGGTGAAGAGGGATCCTCACCCTGACCCTAACGGGTGCCACCCTTTTGGTGTTCTTGCTCTCACTAGTTGCTGCTATATGTTGCACTGTATCTCAGGAACTGGACTCTTGATGAGTGTGGTGATTTGGGGTGAGAAGGTAGATCTGGTCCCTGCTGTCACCCTGGGCTCTGCCTCTGCATCTGGCCCAGCCCTGGCGGTGGATGTGTCCCAGTTTCTCAGCTCTGACAACCTGATGTATTGACCTAAATGAGTCTGGAATTACTCATAGCTATGTAGTAGTAGGCTCTTACCTTGAAGAGGTAGAAAAAGAGGAGCTAAATTCAGTTCCAGCTGAAATATAAAGTAATGATAATTAACAGAGTTAACTCTGCTCCCATTCATCTTACCTGCAGAAAAATTGGGCTGAAGTCAATTTTGGTAGACAGCTTGTTCCATCCTCCTTCCTTGCCAAAGGGTCGGGATTGCTGATGGAAGCTTTTCAAAGCTGTTCTCCATCTCTTCAAGCAGGCACTGCTTCTGCAGCATCCCTGTTCCCAGAAAGCACTTCCTGGTGCTCGTGTGGATCCTTTCTGCCATTTGAGCCCCGCACTCCAACACAGACAATACGAAGAGATTAAGGCTCATGTTGCCTTTGGACAAACCTGTAGCAATTTGTCCTCTGCTCCAGCTCCTCCTAAACCAGTGCCTTGGTGCCATTTAGTTGAGGCTGAACTGTTTCACTTGAAGTGTGTTTCTCACATGCAGTAATTCAGTGTATTTATTTCCCATGTGCTGCTAATAACAGCAGAAGGCAAGAAATCGCATCAGGTGCAGAAAGGCAAGGGGAAGGCAATGGCAAGGCAGTGACATAAATGACACTAAGGAGGAATGGACCTCAGACAAACCAAGTCTGGGCTGATCCACCTCAGCTGTGAATGTGTCACACCGGGCACCAGCTGGGTGCAGAGAGCAGAATGTCAGGTAAGCACGAGCTGTGGAAGGCGACTTCTTGTCCTCCAAATAAAGTGTTATTTTGTACCAAGGCACCTGGTCTGTTCATATCATCCCATTTGCAACGTGATATTCTGAGAACGTGTACAGTTTTGCCATTGAGTTTCAAGGTTTATTGGTGGCGGGTAAATACAGAATCATAGAATCATAGAATAGTTAGGGTTGGAAAGGACCTTAAGATCATTTAGTTCCAACCCCCCTGCCATGGGC
>JASSUY010034909.1:15675-68255 GCA_032466535.1 Forpus xanthops | reverse complement strand
GCGCTGCCGCCCGTCCCCGTGGCCGCGGGGCTGCCACCACCCTGCACTCGTAGCCCCGCCCCTTCGCTGACCACGCTTCCGGACTACAAATCCCATGATGCCCCGCGGCCCCCTGGGTGCGCCGCTTCCGGACTACAAATCCCATGATGCCCCGCGGCCCGCTTCCCCCCCCGCTGCCCCGCTATGGCGTCCGCCAGCGGCCCCGATGCGGAGCGGCCGCGGCCCAGGCCCTTCCTCATCGGCGTCAGCGGCGGCACCGCCAGCGGCAAGGTGAGAGCCGCGGGGGGCCCCCGGCACCGGGCCCGGCTGCAGGGCCCCGATGGGAGCGGGGGGGGGTCCCGCAGCTGCGCCCCGCCTGACCCCGCCGTGCTCAGTCCACAGTGTGCGAGAAGATCATGGAGCTGCTGGGGCAGAAGGACGTGGACCAGCGGCAGCGCAAGGTGCTGATCCTGAGCCAGGACAGCTTCTACAGGGTGCTGACGGCCGAGCAGCAGGCCAAGGCGCTCAAGGGACAGTACAACTTCGACCACCCGGGTGAGCCTGGGCTGAGCTCAGCGGGGCTGGAGGGACCGGGCCGTGCTGCGGGGCAGGAGCGCTGCTTGCCCCGAACCCCGCTGTTTGTGCCCCATGGGTGCGTTGGTACCGCTAAAGCGGCTCCGCTGCTGCTCGGGCGCAGTGCGGTGCAGACGGTTGCGGTACAAGTGCTGTCTTCGCTGCTCTTGAGGGGCTCTGATAACCCCCATATCCTGTCCGGTTGTGTCTTGTCCCTATACAGAACTGCTCCCCTGGCCCGGGGCGGTGGTAGGGCTGTGCCCTGGTGCCTGCTGTAGGCTCACCAGGGTGGATAAGCGTGAAAGATGTCCGAGGTTTCCTAAATTGCTCTTAGCCAACAGGTTGGAAGTGTTGCACACCCACCATTGTGTGTAAATCACACGGTTACCGAACGGCTAGGGACAATTACACCATGAATTCACAGCTCTGCTTTTGGGCTCTTCGTTTCACTGCTGTAGTGCTCACAAACAGCAAGTGCTGGCTCCCTTATCTCTGTAACCGAGTGCAGCAGTTACCGCTTGGGCAGGGAGCCTTAGATTGCTGCTGGTAGGAAAGAGTCAGCTCTAAGTTCCTCTTTTCCTGGTGGATCACCGGGCAGAGGGTTTTTCCTTCAGGTCTACAAAGCCTGAGCAGAACCTTTGACCCAGCGGCTCTGTGGTCATTCCTCTTTAAACCTTCCTCTTGCAGATGCGTTTGACAATGACTTGATGCATACAACCCTGAAAAACATTGTTGAGGGCAAAACAGTTGAGGTGCCAACGTACGACTTTGTGACTCATTCGAGGTAGGTTTGAGGGCTGTGAAGGGGTTGTGTTTGTGAGGGTGAACCCAGCTATGGTGTGAACCCAGTGACAGCCTGCACCGGGTGTTTCTCCCTGCAGGCAGGCAGAGACAACGGTGGTCTATCCCGCCGACGTTGTGCTCTTCGAGGGGATCCTGGTTTTCTACAATCAAGACATTCGGGACATGTTTCACCTCCGGCTCTTTGTTGACACGGATTCTGATGTCCGGCTGTCCCGCAGAGGTAATGCTCTGCCCTCACAGGCAGCAGTACCTTATGTGCCTTACCCATTGTGGTGACACTGGCCACTTTACCTTTCCACCCCAGTTCTGCGAGATATGAAACGCGGGAGGGACCTGGAGCAGATCCTCACTCAGTACACCACGTTTGTCAAGCCTGCCTTTGAGGAGTTCTGCTTACCGGTACTGAACGCTTCACTCCTTTGATTTGGGGATCTTGGGGAGGAGAGAGAAGGAGCAGGGTCAGTTGGGGATGAGCTGCACTGCAGATGCAGCAGTGGTGGCTGTTGGTGTTCGTATTTCACCTCACACCCTCTGTTTGACCATTACGAGCTGCTTGTTTAAGGATCTGAAGTGGTTGGTCCATTCTGCTTCCAAAGCACCACAGGAAACCCAGGAGGCAATTTTAGCACGTGGCTCCCTCTGACTGAGACACTTCCACTCTGCATTGGGAGTGTCCTGGTGAATACCTCGGGCAGACCCTTATAGCACCTGCTGGCTATGTCATATAATGTGGGGCCAGTTTAGGGGCTCACATAACCAAACTGATTTGTAATGAAACCTTGTAAGAACAAAATCCTGTTTGTGAATTAAATAAGATGGAAAAGGCAGCTCTTGCTTTGGATCAGAGCAATTCTGGGACTGCACTCATCAGAAGCGCTGAGTTTGCCAG
Source organism: Forpus xanthops (assembly GCA_032466535.1). Taxonomy (NCBI): domain Eukaryota; kingdom Metazoa; phylum Chordata; class Aves; order Psittaciformes; family Psittacidae; genus Forpus; species Forpus xanthops. Next base: position 66,010 of record JASSUY010034909.1, on the reverse strand, counting down.
CCTGAGAGTGCTGGTGGAGATCAGTGAAATGTCATCAGGGGCAGGGAAGAATTTCACATGCATGTTGAATACCTCAGTGCTTGGCAGAGGTGTAGCAGTGACTTGTGAAATGCTGATGAGAGCCAGCTCTTAGCAAACAGACCTTGGCCTTGAAGCAGGTGACCTGTTGAAGGCAACATGGTCTTTAGGAGTGTATAAGCAAGTACACCAGGCTCGAGCTACTGCTTCTACCTGCTGCTTCACTGCGGAGGGACAGTAGGAACAATCCCTGATCTTAAATCCAGCATGACTTCTCAATCCGTTTAGGTGTGTACCATGACCAAGAGCATTACCTTGCAGTCCCAGAGCATGGAAACCCCTCCATGTTTGCCCTCAGCTTTCTGGTATTGGGTAGCTTCTTCCTAGACTAAACCTGACCTTTTCCCATTAAAGGTCTATGTTTGTGTTTTGCAGACAAAGAAGTATGCAGATGTGATCATCCCTCGAGGAGTTGACAACATGGGTAAAAGGGAGTTGGGTTCTCTGATTTCTCTGGGGAGCCCACCTTTGGGGGTGGGAGGAGAGCTGCCTTGTTTGCAGGCTTCTAAGGGAAGGTGTTTTGCTGGAGGGCTGTAGGGGAGGGAGCTGCTTGAGCTCCTCTGCTGAAGGCTGGAAAAAGCAGTGTGCTATCAGATGCAGAGCAGGACACCAGTGTTAAAACTGGTCTTGCAGCTGGTTGTTTCTGTTGAGGTCTGACCCTCTGCAGAGGACTGATAGTGTTTTATTTAAGGGCTTGTTAAAACTTGAGTTGAACAGGGCTGGATGCTCCACATTTTCTAGATAGCTCAGCCAAGAAAGCCTACGTGTGCTGTTTCCCATTCCTCTCTGCAGTTGCTATAAACCTCATAGTGCAACACATTCAGGACATCCTCAATGGAGACATCTGCAAGTGGCAGCGAGGGGCAATGAACGGACACGGTCGGACCTACAAGCGCCCATTCCCAGAGCAGACAGAGAGCAGCAGTGTGCTCACAGCTGGGAAGCGCTCCCACCTGGAATCCAGCAGCCGTCCACACTAAGCCCTCAGTGTCTGAAGGGTTTGCCAGACCAATGATAAAGACAGCTTTGGGAAAGGACTCCAACAGAATGGTTGGTGAAGTGCCCTTTAAATCATCCTGGCAGTGGCAGGGATACTGGTGTGAAAGGCCTCACAGAGGGGAAAGGGTTGGCCTACAGCCTCTCTTCCCTCCCAAACCTCTCCCTTTTCTCCCTGCCATGCCTGAGTACTGATGTTACTTCATGACCTGGTTGGAGGCAGTGCCATTACCTTTTCTGAGTTTTCAAAATGAGGTCTAATGCTGAAGTCTCCCCTGAAAATTAAGTGCTGCTGGGGGTTAGCAAGAGACCCCATTTCCCTAATGGTGATCTTCCTTAGAGGAAAATTATCTGCCCAGTTTTCTCAAAAGAACAAGCAGCCTCTTGGCCAAGACTAGCTCACACCCTGTTAATTTTTAACTAGGAGGTGTAGACCTTCTCCACCTTGTTGGCACCTTGGGTTGTGGCATTGCTTTCCTGCTGGCCAGCTTCTTTTTTACCCTGTAGGGATTGAAGGATTGATCTATAGAGGAATCTCTCCCCGAGATAGAGATGAAACAGGGGCTGTCTGGGTCAAATGGGAACTTGCAGTTCATCAAGTGGACAGGCCCAGGTTGGGTGATTCTGGTTCCTCATTTATTCCTTTCTAATCTCCCAAACTTTGCTACACTGTATGATTATTTTTTGTACCCAAATAGTTGTCTTTACCACAGTTACTGAATGCGTGAGCTCCAACTGGATTGAGTTGCTCATGGAAACAGAGACCTGACCCTGCGAGTGTTAGTGTCCTTTAGGGCATTTGTGCACTGCTGGTTGCAGATTCTGCTGGGTGGAATCCGTCACCTTCTGGAGCTGGGTGGTAAGATCAGCAAGGGGGAAAGCAATGGCAGGAGCCTCCTGATGGCACAAAGCTGCCTGGACATGCTTCTACCCTCCAGCAGGGTCAAAGCCTTTCCCTTGCACTCAGTTTAAACTCAAGAATGTCTGGTTTGCTGAACAGAGCAGACAGGAGGCTGGAAGTAAAGAGTGGCATCCCAGTTCCTGTCATTTACCCCAGATAAGTGATATTGCAGCAATATGAAGTGCAAGCTGGGCCTTTGAAAGTGTCCTTGTGATACCCTTCTCGAGTCTGGACTGAAGGTGTCATCTTAAGAAGGAGCAAGGAGGGAGGGAAGTTATTGAGAGGAACTTTTTAATATTGGCTAGTTTTCTAAATGCAGGGTCTGTCTGTGTTGGCTGGGGGTGTGTGACTTGGGCTGATAACTAGCTTAGCAGTGATCAGAAATGACCATTTTATGTCAAAGGTGTTTGTGCTTCTTGCACTACAGCAGCACAAAGGTACAGAAAGGGACACATCCAGAGATGCTCTTTAAACTCAGCAGTTCCCTTTCCCCTCAAGTCAGAATTGTTGTTAGTTCTGTGATGGCTGAAGCTTTGGAGGAAAATAATGCAAAATGCAGTCTGCACTTTCATCCCTCACAGTCTTTTTCAACACTGGAAATCAGTGAAGGTTTGTTGTCTGTGATCCCCACAGCTCAGAGGTACCCTTCTGTAATGTTGAGGAGAAAGCTCTTCTCCTAACTGCTGCTGGGTGCTGTTTAGCTCAGGGTGACACAGAGTATGAGCTACTGCACTGAAGCATTAGCTACCAGAGCTGACTGAAGTAGGAGCAAAATGGTCACTAAAACCTACTCTGAATGACTGTGGTGTTTGATCATACCTTCCTCTGGAAGCTGGGGGAGCTCAAAGCAGCTTTGAGCAGTGAGGAATGCTATAAAGAGCACCCTGGTCAGCCAGGAGTGCTGTTCTTGGTCAGCTCTGAGCTCTACTGTCATATCCTGCTGTTGCAGCCACATAAGAGAATGAATCGGATGTGGTGTAGGTGCTATAACCCTTTTTGAATACAGAGCTATTGCACTGTCCCCACTGAGCAATCCCAGTCGTTCACGTGCACATCCTACTCTAAATTTCTCTGCTGGTGCAGGCTGGGGCATGGGCTGAGTTAAAATAGGTTTACCCTGAACTAGTGCACAAGTTAGAGCAGGTTTTCTTGTCAGCATGATCAGTTCTACCTTGAGTTCCTCTTAATATGAGACTGAGGTATAACCCTGCAGCCCAGTAACTATGATCCTGCCATTGATAGTAATGGGCCACAGGCTTCATAGGAATGCCACAAGGCCAAATGATTCTTCTGGGTTTGGCTGACTTCTTGGCCTGCCTGAAGCTTTGTTGTAGCTTGTTTAGCTGTAACAGCAGTTTTTGTAATGCCTACTTGTTTTATTTTAGCTTAGCTTCATAAAATATTATGGTTATGCCAAATGATTATACATAGATAATAGTAACAAGTCATTACTCTCTGCAGAATGAACTATTTATAAACTTGGCTTAGTGCTGTAGTGTAATGAAATAGGGATGATAGCAGAACATTGGAAGTGGGGGCAAAGAATGCATTGTTGAGGAATACCGTCATGGAATGATGCTGGAGGCTGAAAGGCCAACTACTGAAGGTTAAAAACATGTAAGCTTTAGAGCTGGAAAACCCTGGCTTTTAGGAATTAAAACAGAGGAAAGTGTCTGATATATTGGAGAGTAGAAGCCATTTATAGTAACTGGTAGCACAGAATTGCAGAGCCAAGGTGCTTGGAAACACGTAAAATAGCCTTAAGTGCAATGTAGTGCAAGAAGGAAGGAACCATCACCATCGTACTCCCAGGATGAGAACAAGAAACCCTGCAAGGCACACTCTTCCCTGCAAAGGAGCTGGGATGCTGTTGTCTGAATTCAGCAACCCTGAGGAGCAGTGGAAGGGTGTACGTAACGAGGGCAGAAACTGGGAATTGTGCTCATAACAACTGTGTTACTGTTGAGACTTTTCTGTAACAGTGTTCTTTTATTTTCTTTTCCTGTAATAATCAGAGCTGGACTACTGTCAATTATTTGATCAGTCTGTTAGGATTTCAGTTACACTAACAATAAATTCTTGGCTTTGCATAAAAGGTGTTTCTTTTTGCCTGTAATGAGATGGTAATTGTCACTGTTTTCGGATCAGGATGTTCCAGCTGTCCTTCCAGCGCAAGTCCTTCAGTTCAGTAACAGACAAGGAGGGCTCCCCATAGGTCACAGGGCTGAATGTACAATAGACAAAGTAAACTGAAGAGAACCAGGCTACGATCAATGCAGTGAACATGCTCTTGAGAAGCACAGATCTGGGATGAGAGAGGAGGGGAAAAAAGCAGTTACACCAAGGCTGGTCAAACACTTCATCCTAAAGGAAGATTTCATATGGCCTGTCTTCTTCAAATGCAGTATGGCCACTGCTGGAAAAAAAGCCCTGCTTTCCCTGTAGCAGCCTGTCAAGGTGCCAACCTGGGAGAACAGTGTCTATTCTCTTGTCCACCTATCTATTAAAACCAAATACCTGCAGAGATGATCACTGATGTGCTGCAATACGATGGGAATCAGGAGAATCTGGAATGTGAGGGCAGGCAGGTAGTGGTACAGGAAAAGTGTTTTCTCCATCCCAAAGAAGGGCAAGTAATTCACAGCCCAGCCTCCAACACAGATCCCCCCAGCTGACACCCAGAGCTGCCATGCATCTGCAGGAGAGAGGAGATAATTCAAAGCACAGTCCATGGAAACACAAAGTCTCTAAGAGGTTGCCTGTTGTCATGGTTTGTTGTTTTCCTCCCACTCTCTATAGTTTGTGCTAATACAACCTTTAACTTGACCACATTCAGCTGAGGGAAATGATTATGTTTTGTCACACAAGATTGTAAGTACCCATCAAGACAGGTTAGTGCCCAGGTGGAGCAGCTTCACAGCATGACAACAAACATGCTGTCAGAAAGATTAACATTAAACTGCATGGCCACACAGAGGAGATGGTACCTCAGGAGGAGCAGACACATCTAGAATAAACCTCCCCACACAGTCAGTTATCTACCTATTTTAAATCATCATGAAAGGGCTCAGTAGAATCCAAAGCAAATGCCTGGATGTTTCTTACATCCAGGGAGTAACTCAAATACTGTGATGCCTAACATCTTACGAGGCGATGGTCATCATGTGACAACCACAATCAGCTCTTCATGGGCTACACCAGCTGTCTGTGTATTCCTTGTACAAGTACCAGGCTCGGAGGCAGGAAAGACTGCTAGGATAGCCAAGCGCATGGCAGTAAATGGCTTTGGGGGCCACTAAATTGTAGCAGAACCGAGCAACAAACCTCCCTCCCAGCCCAACCTTGACATGTACATACACAATGGAATCAGACCTTCAGGAACGTCATAGATCTTTCTCCTGCGTCGTATCAAGTACCACAGGGACAGACACATGTAGATCAGAGCAGCAACATTAGCTGAAGCCCAGGTGACAACATTCCCAAGGAGGTGGATCTGGGCCTGAAGGACAGAAGCCAGAGGCAGGAACATGCTGCAGTTCTTTTAGGTGAGTTTAAATATTACCTACATCTACTTGCTAAATTAAATGTCAGGATGTGCCTGGCTAGGAACCTGCTCTTTCCTGGAACAAAGCTGGATGATAAATTCCGCTGCTTTAAGACTCTTTTGTAAGGTAAGGCATTTGAAAGATGCTATTGGAAATGAACTCATCTCCTAAATGGAATCAATAATGGAAACTATTAAACTGCAGTTTTCCTTTACCAAAAACAAGACATGATTTAATTAAAAGCAACTACTGTCAAAGATGAATCTCATGCCAAAGCCAACCCCAGCCCTCAGGGAAAATACATTCTTAATACAGGACAAGTTAATCCTGGCACAACTCCTTGGCTGGAACTGCAGTCTTGCTCCCACTCACACTCCCAGAGCTCACACCTGAACCTAAGGCTGATTTCTTCACCAGGCTCTTATTTACTCATTTACTTCTACCTCTCACACTTACACTAGAAGTTGGGTGGAGCCAGTAGGCAATATTTGTGTCCATTGTGATCCAATCAAGAGCAGAGGAACTGTACTTATGCTCTGTGTCTTCATTTTTTAATGTCAGTATTTTCCACTAGGAAAAAAGCAAACAGAAGGCTTTTAGAATTGGAACCAGTGGGATAGCAGGCATGGGAAAACAGCTTCAGACGTAAGATGTTAAGTTCCTAACCTGGGAGTAGGATTTTGCATATCTCATACTAGATACTAACCAATACAGAGGGTTTACTTTGATTTTATATAATGCACTGACGGATCAGTGAACTTCTACAGTGTTGGTATGGGGCATCAACAGAACTGACTGCATATGCAGCACATTACAGTTCAGTTTCAGACAGCTTCTGGGTGCCCCACTGCCCTTCCTCCCCCTTCTTTTTTTTACACAACCACTTGGGTATTCATTACTGAATAGTATAAATCTCTAATGCCCTTCTAAGTGCATTCTGAAATATTTTTTTCCAGTGAGGAAGCCAAACTACTCTATCAGCAAAGAATAAACAATGAATCCTCAGGCTCAGCGCTCACAGAAATGCTCTTGTTCCTGCCTTGCAGCAGAAGGAAAGATGAAGGGAATAACAAGTCACTCACCTGCAATTCCATGAATTTTGCCATGAAGCTGAGGTTTTTACTTATGTCCATCTGTGTGGGAGAGTGGAGTTCCACCTCCCTCTCTTTTTGCTCTAGGCCTGGAAGAAAATAGCACAGGTCAGAAATAACCACTAAGAGACAGAAAGCTATAAAGGGGGGCAAGCACATAGGATATACCCCTGGCTCCTCTCACTCCCTGGAGCCTGTCTCCAATACACAGTTCAAACACAAGGGCCCTCTAAGGGGATCTTGACACCACGATAGAGCCAGAGCTCTATCACACAATACAACCTTCCCATCAACATGAAGCATCCCTCACTCACAGAGATCTGTTTCGAGAACATGGCTCAGACGTACTTTTCCCATATCTGTGCTCTTCCACATTCCACACCATGCTCTGGTGGTAGCCTTTGGATAGCTTCTCACCAACCACCTCCAACTGCCGGTATCCCCACTCAGGTAAAGATGCTCCACTGAGCTGAAAGCGAAAGAAGATTGTAAATTTACAGCTCTGCCAAACATACTGAGGAAGTTTATTGTTTCCTTTCATCTACTTGTTTATTTTAGTGGTTTGGGTATTTTGGAGCAGAGAAATGAGCAGTTTATGAGATTACAAGAACTGTATGGAGCAGACAAACACAAATCCACTTGCCTTCAGCACTGCAGAGGTGTTCACGTGAACAAACCTCACTTCTGACAGAATTGTCTTCCACACATCTGTGTCAGACTCCCGATTTACAATTTCCTACAACAGAAAGATGTCTTTTGATTGTCATGTTTTATCAGCTACTTCTGCTCCAACATGATGAGCTGCTCCCTTCCCTCTGACCACTCACCACTCTCCAGAGGTTTTGTGCTGGCATGGAGATGTTATAATCGATATAGCAGGAAACTTCTTGGGAGTGGGGGCTAAGAGGGGCAGCAACATCATGCCTACAGGACAAGAAAAGCAAGATCCTCCCAGTACCATTTCCCAAATTCGTATAGAAAGCAAACTCATAAAGGTATTGAATTGGCTTAGATCAGACTCAGTAATAAAGCAAAAAGTAACACATTTATACAGATTGCACTGTTTTCTCTGAAGGAGAACCCTCCCAACTATCAAGAGCTGCCAGGAGCAGGCTCAGAGGAAGCCAATACAGATGCTTGCTATGCCAGGCTGAAAAACAAGCACTGATTGTGACAAACAGAGACGCTGTTCACTGAGGTTTCCAGTCATGAACAAATTAGGTTTGGAAGGGACTTTGTAAAAACTTAAGCTCAGAACCCCTTCCTAGTCTGATATTCAAATATAGGCAGACACCCTTCAGGAAGCAGTCAGGAGGCAAATGCATACTGCAGTCTTTACAAAACAGGCAAGAAGCCACGGCAATCAGCCACAGCACACCGGATCCTCCAACACATCTTCCTCACTTCCAGAGCACATCCTTCACACAGGAGTATGTCATCAAAGTGACTGGAGTTGACTCTGGGTTAACAGTCACACAAAATACTAAATATCTCCACCTGCTTGGAGTGGAGGCAGTGAAGGGGCAGGGATGAAGACTCATCACAGGGGGCCTGTGTATTCAGGAATCTGCAGAACCACCATGAAAAGTGAACTTGGCTGAAACCACCACTAGTCCCTCTAAGGCTATTAGCAGAGAAGACCAGAAGCAGCTAGCAGCCGCTAAACAGTTTGTGACTCATATCAAATCTCACTGCCAAGTTAACTGCAAAAAGTAAATAAGCATATAGCATCCTTTCTCTGGGCTATAGGGATGGCTTATGCAGCTAACCATGAGGTCCCTTCCTGTCCCCTATATATATATATATATATAATGTGTGTATATGTATATATAAATGCATATATAATCCACGAATAACAGGCAGTTTATATATACCTGAATGCAAGGGTGTTTCAAGCCCCTGAACAGTTATTCAAGCACAGAATTAGCCAGCAGACTCAGCAGAGGGTGAGGGGAGGACTTACGTGTTGAGGTACCGAGTTGTGATGCCGTGGACCAGCTGCACAATGTGTCCATGCCTGACTGGACGGGGTGGGTTACTCACCACCAGCTGCTGCCTGTGTGGAGTGACACCCAAGAGGTTACATTCTTCCTTAGATACAAGGCAACCTTGTCATGACCTAACTGCTAGGTCAAGAAGCTGAAGGCAGGGACAGACATGTGGGCAGTAAGATTGGAATTTAAAGCAATCTACAGATGGAACCAAGGCTCATCAAGGCAAAGGTGAGTTAAGGGCAAAATGCCTCAGGATCAGCAATGGGATACCAACACCCCAGCCATTAGGTCAGTGGTGTGAATATGGGTCAGTCAGAAGCAAATTCAGATTATTCCCACTAAGCAGCTGTTTGGTGGCTTTTGTGAGATGAGTAAGTGCTTCAGCGAGATCTGACAGGTTTGGACTACAACTGATGTCACTTCCAGCAGAACTGTAAGAGAGATTAATGGCCATCTCCACCGCAAAGACCAAACACCCTACTTGCTTCTGGAGAGGTCTAAAGCTTCCTTTAGAAAGTGGGAATGCTTACTGCTGACTGTATTTTACTGTAATCTATTCTATAGAAGGACTTCACATCCTCCAGGGCTCGTAAGTCTTAAGTTTGAAGAATTTTAAGATGATACTGGGTTTCTGTGGTTTTGGTAGAGTTCCTGCTTGAAAGGTTTGCACTATTGACAAACTTTCCCGATACGGGTATGATTTATAATAGCTCACAGTCCTTCAGATAGGACTCTATATATAGTTTCCAGAGCACCATAAAAAAACATCAAAAGTAACTTTTTGATCAGTATGAAATGGTATCACACAAGGGCTTTTACTGGCAAAGAGTCCTGCTCTTCACTGACAGTTCTAACAGCAAAATACTTCAGCACAAACCAGGTCTCTCAGGCACAGGCACCCACTTGGAATCCCTCCCGACATGGCAGATTCTACAGCTCATCGCACACTTTAAATACAAAGAAATACTCATTCTGCAAAAGTGATTTCAACTCTCTTCTGAGACTCATTCAAGTTTGATAAAACTCATCAAGGCACTCTAATGTCTGGCTCACACACTTCAAAAGGCAGAACTTCCTTTTCATGCAAAGCACCTGAAGAGATCCCACTGGTCTTGTGAGTCTTTAAAGTTCCCCTTTGCAAAGCACAGCCCATGTTCTGGCAGAAGCAGTTCAGACAGAATTTCAGAGTCCTCGATAATGCTTTTAGCATACTGAGGAGGAGTGTGCAAAGAGCCTCCCTTACCAACTCTGCAGCTGAAATCACTTGTTTAGGATCATACATGGCCTCATGGAATAGTTATGTCCAATCCAAGCCATGCCCCTGTTAGGTTTTGGAAGCATAGAGAAGCTATGCTTACAGCAGCTTGCCATCTAAATCTCTTGCATACTCACATTCCAGGATCTTTGACGATCCACCAGTTGTTCACATCCTTGAAGGGATAGCAGGTCACCTGCTGTTGATGGGAACTACCTCGGCCATTCTCATACCTGTACAGAAGGTTAAAACACCCCACAGATGTGTTACGGAACATTTCTGTGCTCAAGAGAGTCACAGTAACACAAACCAGCACCAGATCACTGACTCCTACAGAGCACAGACAATCTGTGCATCTGCGGTGTGCTCTGAAGGATTAATGAAGAGATTGACAGGACCCAAACTGAGACAGTTGGACTGGCAGGTGAAAAATCAGAACTTTCACCCTAATAAAGACCCAACCTCATTCCTCACCTGATGGGGTAAGTATTTGTGTGAGAATGGAGCCAACACTGCATGGGCTTGCCCAACACATTCCGCAGAGTAATCTGAGAGCCGTAGGCAACCTCTAAGGGCTGACCCTGAGTGATTCGAGCCAGCCCACCCTGGGAAGTACAATGACAGGGTAAGTGGAAAGAAGAAACAACCCAGAGGCTGTTTAAATTCTAGAGAGTCACTTGTCACTTTAACATAGCAGTATCTTAGTACAATGCTTTCTCATTTGGCTGCATCTATGAAAAAACAAGCCTTGCAGCACCACACTCAGCAGACAGCAAATACACCCATGCCTGGAAGACTACATAGTCTTAGGGAACATCCCTAACACCATGCTGTTCTAAAAGACAGGCTAAGCACTCTACAACAGAAAAATCATACTATCATCCCGTAGTATACATCATCACTCAAGAGTTCAGTACTGTATATACTGCTGTGAAGTTTCCTGGAGGAGGGGACAAATCTTTTGCAGAAGAGTTAATATATTGTTTGTGGTTCACTGTGGAAAAGCTTTTCATCCGTTATTAGTATTTTAGTCGTTACTGCTTCACCTACAGCAGCAAAGTAGTTAAATGACATAAAAGGAACAAATACACAGGTCAAAGGAACAAGACTGCACACCTACTAACAGTGAACATAAGACAGATTTCCCCCTCTTCTCCCCTAATGAATTTCATGACTACATTCTCTTTACCTCCAAGCTGGCTTGGAAAGCACTTGTCATAATCTGGTCATGAGGCCCAGAGCGATACAGCAAAGTCAAGTGAACATAGAAGAAGGACACATACAATGCCACTGGGATGACGATGAGGGCCAACCCCCTAGCTAGAAAATGGCACATCAAGGAAACCTAGAGCAACACAGAGAACTCATTGGTTTCATGCAGCAGATAAGAAATGTATTAAAATACCAGTGCACTTGGCTTGTTTAAGTTTCCCCAATCACCCTTACTCAGCTGTAACTTTGTGGACAGCTGGGTAACTTCCACCAAGGATCTGAACTGGAGCTAGCAGGACACATGTGAAACAGCATAGCTGCTGCGCCACAGATCACCAAGGCACAAGTAAGAGCAGAAGAGCCAGTCACACACACGTTCTTCTTAAACTTCACTCCATCTTCCCCAGCAACTGAGCTGGGAAACTGCTCTATGACAAGAGGGTTTGCAGACTATGGCAAGGAATGTCAGTACAAAACCCAGCTACACACAGCACTGTTTTCTGGGGGTTTGCAAGGCTTCTGGCTGGCTCCTGGCCTGAAAATATATACTAATTAAACATAATATATTCTGCATGTTGTACTACCTACATTTGACAAGTTCTGGTCTCCTATCACATGCCAGAAGTGGATTCCTGCGATGGTCAAAAGCAGTATATAGGTAAAGAGGCCCATATATTTCACTCTGACAAGAAAGTGCATAAAAAAAGGCCACAGTTAATAATTACCTTACACAAGACATAAACATTCAAACTTTCTCTTGAGCAAAATGCATTAAAGTCCAAGGACTCAGATTCACGACAAGTTTCATACAACATAAATAAGCCTCAAGGCTTTGACAGCAGAAAATATCATTTATTTGACAACTGCATTAAATAATCACAGTGACAGAGAACCTTCTTGATGGTTTAGTGGGAGGTCTCCCTGCCCATGGCAGAGGGGTTGGAACTAGATAATCTTAAGTTCCCTTCCAACCCTAACTATTCTATGATTCAATGATTAGGTGGCAAACCACAAAGCACAGAGCCCCTAAATCCAAACTTACTGAAGCTTGAAGCAACTAGGAGGGAGAGGTGAAATGCAGATTCTGATTTATAACACAAAACCATCTCTGAGAAATATGGTTTGTTCTTCCCAGGACAGTGCCCTTGAATGCTTGGTCTTGTCCACTGTGAATTGATGAACTGACATCCTCACTACAGAAACAAGCTAACTAATTGAAAAGACATGGAGACGTCTGCCCAGAATAGCACCAAAAATCAGTCTTCAAAATCTAAAGGCCCACTGATACCTCCAAGGGCAGGCAGGACAGCTTTCTAAAACAAAGTAATATGTCATCACTTACCCAACCGCACAAGAGCAAGATACTCCAGTCAACAGGAGCCAAAACCACCAGCTTCCAGAGAAGGAACTTAAACAAAAGGACAAAGAAAAGGATGTTATGGTGAGACCCGGTCACTTTCTTAGGATCCTTACAATTCAGGCAATTGAACTTGAAAAAGACCTTGCGGGACTCCACTATTTTTTTATTCTACTCCTTATTCTCATTCTGAACTTTCCATGCCATCAACTCTCAGCCTTGACCTACAGACTGTTCTTAAATGTATTTGTGTGTATCCTGAAAAGCAGAACTGAATGCTACCTGCCTTCTGATACTACAGATAAAAGAGATGTACTACATCACTTGCTGGGCTCAGTTTAAAGATATTTTTACTTTACTGAGGATTACTTTATCCTCTGCAAGGATCAGAGAACATGTGAAGTTACAAGAAGAGAGACAAGGATCTCTGTATTCAATGCCTGTAAACAGTAACAAAGGAGCATTCAGTGACCTGTTATCATCAGTGTTTCTATGCACAGAAGGAAACCTTCTAACAAAAATCTGTGTGGTCAAAGGAGTACACCCAAGGCAGTTCTTCTGATTGTGAAATATAAAAAACAACCTTGCTACTACTTAAAACAATCTTTGACATTGCTCAGAAGAGAAAGCTTCTGGGGCAGTCATATGAGAGGTCAAAGCACAGGATTCTACAGACAAATGAAGTGAGCTGCAGAATGGTGAAGTGACTTAGAGAAAAACCCAGACAGGCTGTACAAAAAAGGATCAGAAGAATACCCAAAAAGATGGGAGGCAATCCAGCTTTACCTATGCTTTTGCAAATTGTAGAACTTCAGGTAGGACAAAACTGCAAGTAGGATAAAAAAAATCAATATTGATTCCAGGAGCATGAACCTTGACTGAGTAATCAAAGAGTTCTCTGTTGGAAAAGAGAAACAGACACAAAATTAGAGAAATTTATCTATAGGCAAGTGATACCTTAGACAATCACATCATTACCCAAGAGAAGAACCTGTTCCTTTAAGGACAGATAATTCATTTGCAATTTTACTGGCTGTAATAGGGAAGTGTTGGGTTTAAAGGGACAAAAACCTCCCAGCAAGAGCAAAGTACATAGTCATAACTGTCTCCAAGGATGAAGAGGTGAGCAAGCCATAAAGTCTGTCAGGAGGCAAATAAAGGTGCTGTGCTTGCCCACAAAGGCAAAGAAAATCAATGCTGGGAAATCCAGAGAGGTGTTTCTCAAAGCAAAGAGAGTTCAGGCAGTGACCCCAGCTGGCCACGTGAATGATGACAAATCTTAAACAAAAGGAGCTGCAAGGAGCTGCTTTGTGCAGGATTCCCTTAGCCAGAATCAGAGCAGCCAGTAGCTAGGAGAGGTTTATCAGACTCATGTAAAGGGCTGTTGAGAGGCTCTTTCCCTTTCAGGCAGGTGCCAGCAGACCCTCAAGAGAAAAAAAAACAAGCAACGGAGTTACACACACCAGAGCAATGTCAAACTACGGTGCTAAGGACAGAGACTGGTTTGCAGCAGTTTGGTGATTAAGAAATTTGACGAGCTCTGACTCTAAGTAGGGTTGCTCTGTATGTTACAACTCATCCTGCAAAACTCTGAGAGAGTACAAGTCTCTCTGGACGCAAGAAATGGTTCTTTTTGTGAGGCTGTGCCCACTTCACTTAATAATGAACTTTATAAAGCTTCAGCCTCTAACAGTCTGCTGCAAAGCTGTAAAGACAGAGGGGACCAGAATGGCTAGGCAGAAACTAATACAGGCCAGGGCTGAAAGTGGGCTTTGATGTGTTGATAGCATTCTGTGGGGAGATGATATTCCAGCCTTTTAGGCACTCAAAAAATTCACAAGGGGAAAAGAGACTCTTCTCCCCTGTATGAAGAATGAGGCCCAGGGAAATAATCTTACCTAAGAGAATCAGAAGAGCAGCTCCGAGTGCAGCACAGTGGGAGAACTGCAGTTCTACCAGAATCTGGTATGCTAAAGGCACACAGACAGCACCAGCTAGTGCTGGCAGGAGTCGCAAGGACCAAACGGGAACGTTCATGCTGTATTCTGAAGGAGGAGACAACAGTGACACACCGATTTGGAAACTTAATTGCAGAGAAGACAAATCAGTGTAGAACTCCTTATGACTACAGTAAGTTGCTGAATCTACCACCTACTCTTACTAATTTATTGCCTGTCTTGTACTGCTTTAACTGTCTTGACTGATTTAAAAGATCTGTCATATGGAATCGTAGCACCTTAAACTTCTGTTAGAGACCTGCAGAAGTCTTATTTAAGAGGAGCAGTGAAGATGTCAGATAAAGCATTGTTTCCACTAGTCAAAAGGAAATCTGCCAACTGCTGAAATACCTTCAACTTGCTGAATATTTTCTCAGAAGAATGAGACAGTTACAATCAGCTCTTACCAGCTCCAATCCTGCTCCATAAGAAGTTGCCATCAAATCCTCCTAAGTAACCTACAACATAAGCAACAATTCAGAACTTCCAGCCACAAAACAAGTATAAAAACCTGAGCTAAATTGGGAGCCATTTCCCATACACATACCATTTCCATGCATGAAAGCCCTCTTTCCCCAAAAGGTCCTCCTTTGTACTGTCATGCCTGCAGTAGTGCTTGATAATGTGCAGAGGCACAAAGAATATAAATAGGGAACAGCAGCTTCTTAATGTTAAATGTATATTTAATCTCTCCTTCCCATACAGACACTTTTATGTCGTGCACATCGCAGCTGCAGAAAGGAACTTGGGAAATTTGCTTGTTGCTTGCTACTTCTAGTCATTAGCAGTTTTCATTTACCTTTGTTTATCCAAAGCATTGGGTAATGCACCTCCATCACCTCCCCACTACTCATGCAACACGCCCTAATGATACTAAATAAGGGAAATCCTAATTCTTTCTAAGCCAGAATTTCTCATCTGCCTTGTGCTTTCCCCCACTACTAGGATCTGACGACACATCTCTAATGAGCACTTCTCTCTTCCACAGCAAAAAGCAAGTCACTTCTCAATTTCAGGAGAGCCCTACCTCCCAAAGCTAGCAGCATATGGCCAAAAGGTGGGCCACTGTCATCCACAAAGAAGATCCTCTTCATGTAGAGTGAAACAAACTGGCCATAATAAACTTCATCAAAACTGCAATACAAGAGGCAGAAATATATCAAATCCAACTGGAAGTATCCCGGAGGCTACAGGGATACTAAGAAACAAAACACTGATTTGTTGGCAGGAAGCTAAGAAACGCAGCAGCTTTGCCCCGTTACTTTCCCTTCAGGAGTTTCTATGAGGGAAACACAATCACTTTATTTACAGAGGCTGATATCAGACAAGCCCTGTTCTTCCACTCCTGCAGTCTTACTCACAAATGCTTAAAAAACCAAAAAGCCTGTGTCATTCAAGTAGAAGATAAACTATTCCACTTACACTACAGCCCGTGGGTAGGAAAGCCCCCAGAGTCGGCTTATTAGTCCCAGCAGACTCAACACCATGATGTTCGTATTTATCTCCACAGTAATGACAACCGGCTCCTTCAGAAACCCCAACATCCTCTCAAAGGTCTGTCCAAGCCTCCAGGAGCAAATAGAGAAGAGCAGCAGTCACCCTTTCGCTCAAAGCTTGCTGAAGATCATACAACAGAAAGCATCCACCATTATTTTCTGCTTCTAGCAACTCCTGGTAGCTGATCTTCCCAAGTTCTCTTGCTTTCCACATTTATGTGTTCTGCTGTATCTACGGGAGTAAAATGAAAAATGAAGATTTTATCTGCCCTACATTTGTATCATGCTTCTACATGTGTTATACTGTCATAAACTCTAAGCTTAAAATGTTGCTTATTCTTACACTGGTTTTGCAGAAACAGAAGAGCTTAATTCAAGCCTATATTCTGCTCTGCTCAAAACAAACCACCTAGCTCAAATTCTGATGCTAGTGATAGGCAAACCACATGCTTAGGCACCAGGCTGCTCAGGTGGCTTTAAAAACAAGCAAGAAAAATTATTTCCTTGCAAACTTGGCTTATTTTTGGAGTCGATGAGGCAGGGCCAGAACCCACAAACATCCTCTGTGTTAAAAGGTAGGGCTCTAGCGCAGCCTAGGGGGAAGCACTGCAGAAAGCAGGACTGAACTACTGCAGACAGAACTGCTGAAAGCTAGGTCAGAAAATAAGGAATCAGTGTTGTATCTCCTCACCTCAATACAACTGAAAGTTACCAGAATAAATCCATCTGCATGGCTTTGATCAGAAGAGAACAAAGCAAGTCGCTGGCACGTCACCACCGTTAAGCACAGTGCCACCGTCCTTCTTTATCGCTACCTACGAGACACAAGTGCTGTGTGGAACAGTTTTTCAGAAGCCCCTGGCAAAGTCGTGCCCTCCTCTAGCACTGGGGATACCACAACACTGTCCCAAGGGCTGGTCACCCATTGCCTGTGTTCTGCCATCGCCTCATAGGCCCTGGGACCCCAAGGACCCCCTGATGGAGAGGACACTGCTTCTCCCTGTAGTACGGGCAGGTACTGAACGCTGGGGCAGGAGTGCAGGACAACCCGCCCCCCCGCCTCCTCTGCATCCCCTTCATGAGCCTTGTGAGGCGGCGAGATTGCCACTAACCCCCACCATGCCTTATGTCCCCTTTTGAACCCCATGGGGGGCAGCAGGACCACTTCACACCCAGGCCTCATCCTCGAGGTTTACAGGGTGAGCAGGACCCCACAGCCACCCTGCATCCATTGCTGTACCCCCCTCGATGGCTTTGTGGGGAGGCTCAGGACCCCTAACCCACACCAAGCCTCCCTCTCTCCCCTCAGGAAGCACCCCCCGCCCATTGTACCCCTTCTAATAAAAATCTTATCAGGGCCAGCACCTCCACTAACCTCGCCATGAGGCCTCGCCCACCGCCCCTCGACCCCTACGGATGTGAGGGGCCCGCGGCCCTGCGGAGACAACGGGGCCCTCCGCTCACTCCCACCCTCCGGATGTGACGTCAAGACGCACGCAGCGCCGTCAGGGCGGGGAAGGGAGGAGCACTCATCGTCGCTATGGCGACGGCCGTGTGGGATGAGGCCGCGGCTTGCCAGCCAACCTTCCGTCAGTGCCGACCTCCACTCCACTCCAGCAAAGTAATTGAAAGAAAAGAATATTGCACAAGAACGAGACCAGACACATGGGAATTTGAGAAAAGCATAATCTGCTTTATTTTTTTTATTTTTTTTTATTTAAATAAGGAGAATTCTTTCATATGGAAAGAGCTAATACAATCACATATTTGAAAGGAGAAACAATAGGTACTGAAACGAGGAGAAAAGGGGCGATAAAGAGTGTGCCGCAACTGGCCTGGTGATGCCGTGATTCGAGTTCGGGTCCAAGGAAAAGTTCCCAAAATATATATATATATAAACAGGTTGCACGTTACACAATTATCCATCGTCTGCCCTTTCAAATATCTGGTCTACATGAATAGACAAAGAGAGGAAAGGCCAAAAAAAAAAGTCCTATACAGGTCATGAATGAGGTTAAAAGCTTTAAGGAGTACAGTATCCCCTTGAGAAAACAACGATCTACACAGAACCAGAGGGATTCCAGCTAAGGACAATGCC
Organism: Forpus xanthops; assembly: GCA_032466535.1. Taxonomy (NCBI): domain Eukaryota; kingdom Metazoa; phylum Chordata; class Aves; order Psittaciformes; family Psittacidae; genus Forpus; species Forpus xanthops. The sequence continues at coordinate 47,990 of JASSUY010034909.1, read as the reverse complement.
TCGAGACATGCTAAGGGGAGCGCCTCACTGCTGCTAGTCCCTAAGGAAAGGGGCTGGGTTGTGGCTGCAGACATCCCAAGGAGCCGGGGACAGGCATTTGCCCCAATGGGATGGCTGTGGCCACAAAGAGGACCCGGTGGTCTTTGGGTTCAAATAAAGAACAAAGTAGTTGGATTGCTGCTGTTCCTTGTCAGCAGTGCCGCTGCTTGGGCAAAACGCACCTTTCCTGGCAATGGGCCACAACTAAGTATATCCTGATGCCTGCTGTAAACTCTTAGTCACAAATGCATCTTTCTGACAAGGAAAACTGGGCTGCTGTACATCAAAAATAACCCGTGCTACAAGGGATTAACCTTTGCTGAACCAGCCAGAAGCAAAACAGAAGGTTAAAACGCAACAGAACAAGATCCTGGCATGCAGTGGTGCTTGGAAGTGAAGAGCAGCCTGCCAAGAGGTGAGCAAAAATGCTAGGCTTGGGGTTTTTAATATACACCTATAAATACACAGGAAACATAGGGCAGCTTGTAGCTTTGCAGCATTCTTGCAAGGAGATTGTTAAATGGAGTGCCTCTGCATGAACACAAACACCCATGGGAGTCCAATGGGCTGCAAACACATTCAGAGTCACTGACAACTCCACAGTGCCACACGGCAGAGCCAGGATGGAAGATCAACAAGAATACCTGTTTCACTGATGACTGTGCTGCTTCCACTTACTCAAAAACACAAAGTGGCTTTTTTTTTTTTACTTCCGTTTTTCCTTTATTTTCAGTATATTTTTTGTTTAAATTAAGACCTAAAAGCAGGCTGAATTGGATAGGAAAGCAGCACTGAATGCAGCTGGTAGGCCATGAATCACTGTGTATGAGAACCAATTATACACGTGCTGCAGAACCTCAGCTGAACAAAAAGCACCGAAGTCAGCCTCTGCATATTTCTGCTTCACCCACTGCTGCTGGAAGTATGGATTCCACCTCTCTCTCCCCCACTGCACCTTTCCTAGCAGAAGGAGCCTGCAATTTGGTAGCTGATTTCCAGTCAAAGCAAAAGCAACTCACAAAGGAATAAATAACTGAGGCCCAATGTTTCAGCAATGGAGGTGGCAAGCAAAGTATCCCCTTAGAAACCATACCCACATTCTATGCATCTCCATTCTTCTCTTCCCCAAGCTGAATTCCTAACAGCATACCAGCACCCTTGGCATTGCTGCATCTCCACGATCAGAGGCTTTCCTTTTGACTCAAGAGCGCCACAAACTGCACTAACCTTAAACAAACAAACAAAAAATCTATGCCAGAGAGGAAGGATATTGCACTGTAGAAATCTGGGCTCTGAAACTGCTTTCCATCACACAAAACTCTGTCAAGTGAGAGTCTTGCCAACTGCAGCTGACAGTCACGCACAGGTGAGGAATGGAATGAAGCTCACATGCATTTCTTGGCCTTTCCTGCACAGAATTATTCAGACATAATATATAAATAGAGCAGTGAAACAATTACTTTTTCACCTAGACCTACAACATCAAATACGTATAAATAAATTCTAGTGTTTTATTCTGTTGGGGGAAGGAATGGAAGGGTTAAAAGAGAAAGAAGGGTGATCTTTTTCAACAGGAAGTATTGTAGTTCTGATGGCATTTACACCCAAGGGACTGCAAGAACTTGTATCTAGCAATAACCCAGTTTCTCCAACACATTTGACCATTTTAAAGTCATATAGGTGGGAGGAAAGAGGTTAGTGTCTTTGTAAAGTCTACATAGTGTGTCTAGGGTAGGAAAGAGATGTGAAGAGGGGGGCCTGGATAAGTCTCTTTAGCCATTACAGTTAAATTCTGAGTTGATATTAGCTAGGGCCAGCTGGGCAGAAGGATAATAATGGAAAAAATAAGAAAACCCAGACAATCCTATTGCTCATGAATTAAAAAAAAATAGAAAGGAGGGTGGGATGTCCTACTGGTGGAGCGATCTTTGGAAAACACTGGGAGCAGGACTAGCAGATGAGGATGCAGGACTGGGAGATGGCTGAAGGCTGGGGTAACATTTCTCACTACATCTCCAACCCTGTACTTGGATGAGGATACTGAGGATGAGGAGAGATGCTGGCACACTCTGCTCTGAAGTCAGAAATTCATAAAACATGAGGGGAAAAAAGGACTTTTGTTGTTCTTAAAGTACCATCCTATCCCTTTCCCTTTGGGTTCTCTGCCACAGTCAATGGGGACAGCTGTGGAGAGGGGACATTACTATGTCTAAGTTAGTTTACATTTCTAAGCTCTTTAAAGCTACTGTATAAAATACTTATTTATACTTAGCTTAAAACTTCAAATGCATCCCTAGAAAGTTATGAAGGATCTTGCCCGAAACTGGGGGGGGGGTGGGGGGAAGGAGGGAAATAAAGCAAACAGAGAAACAAGAACATCTTTCAGATCCCTTCCCAAATACATTCTTTGTTCAAAGCATCTTCTTTGGAACCACCACCAAATGACTTGCTGCCACTCAGCAGAGGCAGACAGCACAGCCAGTTAGCAAGCTGTCATCTCCTGCAAAAATGGCTTCTTTCCCTCACTTCAGAGTGACCAGCCCACTTTACATTTTGAAAGAGCTAAACAAGACAAACCAAGTTAGCTGAAAGTAGCGAGTTTACTTAAGACTACCGTCAGCTGAAGGACTCTATGCACTTCCAGGAACCTGGAAGTCCATTCTAAAAATCTACATACACACGCACACACACACAAATCAAAACCAAACAACCAAAGAAATAAAAGCCAACCCCTTCTCACTGGGACCTTCCTTCCATAGATCATCAAACACTGATGGGGAAGTGTGAGGTGACAATAACTGTACACGCACTATAAGCAACTGCACTGATGCTCTGCTGTTCATCTGGGGAAGGACGAGTGAAAGGATGATTCCAAACTGCCTTTGTAACATGCATTTCCAACACGAAAAAGGAGGTTCCAAGTGTGCTAAAACGGCTGCCTTGCAGAGGGGCTCCCTTCACAATGTGTTTCTACATTGATTTTACAAAAGGCTGTTAAGTTAGAGGGACACAAACCAAGACTTAAGGAAAAGAGAGGAGGGCAAAGCTTAGGAAAGCAGCCCCAAGGGATGAACACAAGATAGAACAAGTCTCAGGAGACAGGAAGAATTAGAGCGGCCAAAGTAGGGTGTAAGAGAGCATCACAACTACAAAAAGTAGTCTATACAGACCCGTCGGCTCTGGCCAACTCTTCTGACCAATGTGTGGTGAGGAGATTTTACATTTCATAAATCCGTTACTTACATTTTGGTGTGTGTTTGGCAGTCACTAAAAAATCCCAAACCCACAAAACCACCAACCAACCGACTGACCAAATCCCTCTAGATCCAGATGAGTCTGCAACAGAAATTTGGAGGCTTTTTTTTTTTCCTTAAAACGAAAATGCCACATTTTTGTTGTGCACGAGCACCCCAAAGCTACAATTAACATGGTGCAAGTTTCAATATTAATGCACTGATCTACTATATACCTTTAGTACACATTTACTTTTAATGCAAGCACTGCTTCTAGCTTGAAACAAAGATACTGAAAAATTAATGAATGCCGTAACTGTCCTGTATTTTTTAAATCAAATAACCTGAAAGGCTAAATTATCTGGGGAAATACACCCAAACAAACTCAATTTAGAAGAGTTATGATTCTCAACATAGCACAGAACCATATATAAAACAAAGCAGAGTTTTGTCAGAGCATAATTTGAGCAGGAGGGAATTCTTTCTGGAAAGGAATGAGGAAAACAGAAAGAAGGGGTGGGGAAAATGAGAGAACATATAAAAGTTCTGCTATAAACAAAGATATAGCATTTCTGTAAAAACCTCAGCTGCCTTTAAAATGAAAATCCTCAAACTAACCCCTCTCCCCCAGTTGCCACTCTGCTGAGACAGAAGTAGGGAAGGAGAAGGATGGGATTTGCCAAGTGAGCGATCACAGCTACCTGTGGATGGGGCATGGGGAGGGGAGAGGATAAAAATAAAAAACAAATGGCTCGAGCCACTTAAAAGTCACAAGGTTGGTTTTAAAGCAAGCAGGTCAATGTCATATCCACTGTTTCAAACTGCTTTGTTGGGAGACAGGCTTGGATGATGTTGCTGTAGTCAGTCAATGTGGGGCAGGGAGTAGATCTGGCAATTTTCAGGAGATCCAGTGGGGTCCAGTCTAAGATGCAGGGCCTCTCAGGCAGTAGGACCACTCGGGCATCAGAGGTGCTCCTAAGCCTTGCTTTCCTCCACTTTGACTGCCTGAGGTTTGATCGCTCCTGTGCGCACTGGCTTCATCTGATTTGTGGAGGCTGTTTCTTGCAGCTTTACTGCTCCCAAGTTGGCTTTACTCTCATCCACCCGCTGCTTTGCCTTTTGACATACAACAACAAAGCATTAGCTAGCACAGGCACTTCTAGGCAGACATAAAAACCAAACTGTGACCATCATTCATGCATTTTGTTCCAAAATCCAGGTATTTCTTCTCTTCTGGCACACTCTGCTGTCCTAAAACACCTCACATAAGGATCTTGAAGCGTCTCACATGTCTTGCAATACAAATAACCCACAAAAACTCAACAACAAACAACACAGACGCTGTAAAACAGGTAATCCTCTAATCTCCCCTGACTTTCAAATCACACATGCATTACTCTTTGACTCCTTTGAGCCTACCCACTCACTCTCCCTCCAGGCAAAGTAAGAGCTCCCAAATTACACCAGCCTTTCTGACACTCTTAGAAGTCCAAGGCATAAGCATGACAGTGTAAAAGAGCAGACACTGTTGGGTCAAAGTACTGATGTACACTACCTGCTGTACATAGTGTCCTTGCACAGAGCCCATACTAACTGCTGGTCCAGATGGCTTCCCACTTGGGCTGGCAGAGCTAGGCCTGGAAATCGAAGAGTCGACAATATTCATGGAGTAAATTCTACAATGGAATGAGAACCTTATTCATGTGTGAAAGAAAAAACAGAGAGCAGAAAGCAGCAACTGACAGGGAATGAGTCTGTGCTTGTGTGCATCAGTGAGCTCCCCAGCCCAAAAGACAACACATGGATTGGTTAGGAGAAAAAAGGCTCAATGACGTGAAGGTTTTGTGTGTCTAGACATGAGCACTACCCATCTTGAGAGCACCACGCTGGAAATGAAAATGCATACTCAATGAGCCTCAAATTCTCCACCTTCACAAAGAACACACAAAAGCACACACCAGTTCTAAGTTGTCTTTAAGACTCAGCAAACAAGTAACTTCATGCACATCCCACAGGCACAAAGGGCAGATACACACTGACCCACACCCAAAACTGAAAGCCACGATCATGCATTTTACACAAGTATTTGGACTATAGTGGGCATATTCTACATGTGAAAACCCAAGTGTACCCTGTACAGGGATAATGCATGCATCACGTCACTGAATGGGGAACACTACTTCTTCCCCATTCAGACTAGAGAGAGTTTAAGTTCCATAGACGTGTTACCTGTATGTATGTGGTGATGGTACAGACCCTCCAGAGGACATACTCTGTTTACCATCAGAGAAATGAAACCCTTTCATTTCCATTTGGGAGGACTACAAAGGAAAATGAGAGTATCATCTTTGCATTCACAAATCACTTACTACTTCAGGTAAACACTTAAGGCAAATCTTTGCCCTTCTACCCATTGTGCCCATTAAAAGAAGAAACATTTTTCATGTGAAGAGAGTGAGGCTTGTAAAGCAACAAGCCAGCAGCACAAGAAAACACAGGACCTGGAATTTAACTGCTGTGCTTTCTCTCCCCTATAATAGACAAAATTATGGTATGAATCCATCAAAGCAGACATGACATTAATATACCTACTCAAATGGACAAGCTTCACAAGAGTGTGAAATATCTGGGCAGTATTCCAACTGTGTCTGGAGCTCACCACCCCTCAAGCACTCTGGGGAAACCTGTGTAAACACGTAATAAAACTGGAGACTCCAAACTGGAACAAAGCAGGATGTGGCTCCCTGGAAACAAAACGATGACCTGGCCTGCACTTCAGAGGTGAGGGGAAAAGGGTTCCTTCACTTGAACACCAATCCTTGGCTTTATTATTTAAGTATCCCAAACAAGCCAGTCTCCTTTTTAACAACCAATAACAAGGAATGAGACTTCAATGCAGGAAGGGTTAACCAATGCCAAGGTGAGCACGCAGGAGTTAATCCTTACCTCCCTGCTGGTAGCAAGAACAGAAGGCTGAGATCCAGGAGGGAGGATTCTTCGGGGAGCTCCTACAGGCAGGTTTTGCCCCTGAGGAAGCTGGATGGACTGTGGTAGAATCAGGGGCTGCTGGCCAGAGCCATAGCGGGGCAGAGGAAGCTGAGAGCCAGGCACAGGCATCGTTAGCTGAGTGATAAGGACATGTAGTTAACTTCATGGTGTTAACAGGCTGGTGTTTGACACTGTCTCCTAATACCCTGAACACACAGCATAGCTGAAAGGAAGCTCACAAACCGTGCAGTCTGGCACAGAATAAATGCAAATCAACATAACAGAGGGACTTCCACACTGAAATGCATGTTCTGGCAGTGCTGCCAACACTATCAGCTGGGCTTTTAACGTGGCACAGATTTAACAGAACTGCACTCAGACACAGGGCTTTCCCCCCTTGTCTAGAGCCTTCTCCCAGTTTTTCAGTCTTCCTCATGGTCACTGCATGGGGTTATTTTCTCTTGGTATGATGGCAGCATCAGACAGTTCAGTGTTCAAGTGTTTTATCTGCAGTTTTGAAGCCCAGACCAGGATATCTGCTACACTTTCATGCCAAAGCATTTCAAGGACTGAACCTCTAGAGAGAGTGGTAACAGCCTCAGCTCTATGTTCTGCACTGAGCTTCAAACTGGTGATGGTAATCACTAAGAGAAATCTTAAAATGTACAGCTCAGGACTCCTGTTCCCTCTTACACATCTGGCAGTCCTCACAAATGCTGGAATTGGGAGGTTCTATGACAACACTTTGTAACAAATAAATAATCCAACTAATAAATAATCTAAGGGTGGCAAGAGACCAAGTTGCTGGCTTATGATGGATAAAGTATTTCTTCAGATATTTAGTTTGCCAGTTTTCTCTGCATTTTCCTCAGCTAAACTACTTTCAGGATTAACTCTATGTCAGTTACAACATAAAAAAAATCCCTCTTTAAACAGAACAAATAAACCTTAACACGTTGCACAATATAAATGAGTTTAATAAAAGTATCAAACATGTGTCCACAAGTACAGCTATGCTCACAGGAGGATTCAATGTCTTTATCTGAACCACGCTTTACAAAAGCTTTCTCACACAGTGAAATTCTTGTTAAGATGCTGCCAAACAGATCAGCAGAAGTTGTAAATAAGACCTGGATAAGAAATGAATTGAGAAGATAGATGAGCATTTAATAAAAGGTTTTAGTTACCCTGGAAGCAGAGTTAAATCTGGAGGCGGTTGGGATTTGGCTCTCAGAAGGAGGTACTTTTAGTACAACCACTTCTTTACAGCTTCCTACACATGAAGCACTGCAAGGTTTGATCTGCATTAAATGTCTATATTGAGGGCGAGGACTTCAGAGTAAGAAAATGACACCTCAGCAGGGACAGACAATTAGCAAGCATCTCATTAAATAAGGTGCTGCATGTTTGACAATGGCTCACAAAACAAAGTCTCTCGGGGAAACCTTTTGCCTCTTTACAAAGAGTTTAGTTCACACAAACATGTAACTCAGCACAAATAGGTTCAACCCAGCCTCAGAAACAAGTGGCTGTGAAAAAGCCTGTACATGGGGAGTGGCTCGTGAGCCCTGCTCCTAACCTGCGTAAGCTGAGAGTCCATCATCTGGGAGGCTCCCATGCTAGCCGCCTGGTTTATTTGGCCTTCATAAACCAGTGTCTGGCTTCCATTCATGGGCTGGTAGGGGGATCCAGACTGGGTTTTCACCACCTCTAAGGGCTGCATGCCTGGGAAGGCGGAATACGGAGGCTTCAGAGCTGTGCCTCCTGTCAGGACCATGGTGCTGGGTTGGGACAGACTGGGGTGCATATACACCTGAGACCTGGAGAAGAAAAACATGCTCGAGTCATTACGTAGAAAACCTTTGGAGACTGTACACACACACCTCCTGGCAAACTGTATCTGGCCTGCAGTCAGTTCTCAGATTCTCCTAAGCTGACATCTTAGAAATAAGCTGCGATGCCACTTTCCATTTTAGTAACAGGATGGTTTTTCTTTTTTTACTTCCACTTTTAAGCCCTTACAACCATGTCATCTTGTTGCAGAAATATCCAACAGAATGACGAAGTTTATGCTTTAATATCCTGCACAATAAGGATATTAAAAATCCTCCTTAAGGGAGGATTCAGGTTACTGGAATTCCACAGCAGTTTTACAAAGCAGAAAAGAATCAGAAGTTAAAGATTCAAACAGCTCTAGCAATTTTTAGTCCAAAGTGTAGGCATTTATTCTGTTCTTGTCAGTTTGTACTTAATAGAGTAATTTAATTTCATTATCCCGGTACTCAGCTCTATTAAACCCTTTGTCTTGTAAACCAAATACAGTAAGCTGGTAAGCTCTGTGTTCCTCACTAGCTAAGCCTGTTGCTAGCCCACAAGTCTCCTCTTTCTGCATCTTTCCCAAGATTTGCCTCCTGCTTTAAGAGGGTAGACAGTACAACTGAGTAACTTTCCAACGACAGTCTTTCCCAGCGTCCTGCGAAGCAACATATGCCCCAATGCTTATGCTCTCCACCCTGGCAGTGTCACTAGGAGTACATGAACAAAACGGGATGAGGAGATGAGCATAGAGTATCTGGTCATTGTGCATCGCCATCAGGAACAGAAGAAATCAAGCTACAAGGAAATAAAACTGGAAGCAGTTACCTGAAGGGCTGAATGGAACTGTACATCTCCTGGGACTGGGAAACCGGAAGACCACCCCTCAGGCCAAGCTGAGCCTGGGCCTGCAAGGATGTGTGGAGGGAAATGGGAATCTGTTGAGCAGCAGCAGCCTGCAAAAGAAATTACGATTGAGAGGTACAAGAGGAGCCAGAAACTCTTCCAGGCTGTTAAAAATCCATCAGTTTCCTCCATGAATCAATCTGCCATGATAATTACCTACACTGCACCTTTACCCACAGAACAGCAGCTCACTGGCAGGAGCAGCCAAGAGGGAAGACCGATGCCTGCAAGAGGCATTCAGATGGACACATAAGGGGACCACCATGCTTCACACACAGAACAGGCACTGACATTTCCAGTTCTCATTTACTAAGGCTAGTGAAATTGCTCATCAGTACTGACTGACTGTAGAATTTACTTTACTTCACATAGGTACCTCAGCATCTGCTTCAGTTAAACCCAACCAAAAGGCACTGGCACAAAAGGGGAAAACCCCTCAATTCCCTCCCTTCAATGTCATTAACCCGTGACATTCACTGGGAAGGAGCATCCAAGGAATACTAAAGGAGTCAGATCTAAGCTCCTCTGGGCTATCAGAGATAAATGACTCCTAGTTTCTCAAATGCCACCCTGAAGACTCCTTGAGAAACCACTACCTAGTGGTTATTTCTGCCTTACCTGTTGGTAGCTTTGCTGCTGAGGTATCGTCTGAGGGACCAGGCGGGGCTGACTTGCAAACACATGGCCATCCAGATACAGGGGTGGAATATGGTTACCTAAACATGAGAAGGCTGGGTGTAAATTCAAGGTAGAGATACAGACAAAGAGCACTGCAGAGACTTGCAGGTCTAGATTATTTCCTACCCCTCATCAACCAGCTCAGCAAGTCAACACAAACATAGTGCCCATTCAGAAGAGCCTATAAAGCTCATAAATCCATACACCAAAGCCAGCAGCCTGCTTACAGTAGTTCTCCTGCTGCAAATTAATCATACCTTTCTTAAGAGGCTAAATGTAAACCCAGGTTTCCCACCTCCACAAAAAGAGTCAGGAACGGTAACAGTTCAGGAACTGATGAACTGTACTCCAAACTCTTCCTAAATGCCAGAAACATGCTCTGCAATTATCTCATCTTTGCAGCTACAAGGCACAGAAAGAGCAAATATGGTGTTGAGGCCTTCACACAAGAGATCTAAAAGCCATATTCACCCCACAGGTGGCATCAGTTAGAAAGTGCTGTGCCACTCTTGTGGTTCTGTGTGGATCTGACCCACGGGATTTACAAGCAAAACTAGGGTGAGTGGGGAATGAAATCATCCAACTTGGAACATTTTGTTTTCCAAGCAGAAGCTAGTAACAGGCTCACTAGAGGGTCCACTTGCTATCACTTCTGTCCAGCATATTCCCCCCTACTCTTGCATAGAAGAATGAAAAGGATACTGCATGCATGAGAGGTCTGTTGGGACCCAGGAGTCAGAGAAACAAAGTGCATTTCCTTTTTCCAGATGCTCTCCCTAATTACACTCAGTATGTAACACAACTGAGCATAAGCTTTGCTTCTAACTCAAAGACAGCAACACCTTCCCACCTCCCAGAGTTCTGCAAACTATAAGCAAGTTGTTATTATGTACAAAGAGCAGAAGGGACTCAGAATCTGTGCTTTAAGTAGCAAAATGAGCAGAGGAATGGTTGATATTGGGACTGTTGAAGTCTTTCAGTCACACATTTCTTCACTTCCCTCCTGTTCTCTTGAATGCACAGTGAAGGGTAAGCTAGACCTTGAGACATTAGACTTGCTCCTACACAGGGAATGTCATCCTTATTGTAAATTTATACCAGTCACACTCAAGTGACATTCTTCGAAGTGAGGAGACTCCCCTCTTTGTCTTGACTGAATTGTTGTCAAGAATCTATTAAATATCAGACAGTCAGTTAACTTTATACATAAGCTCTTCTCACCATGCTCTCATCTACTAGAATCAGATGATTCCTAGATACCAACCAGACAATGAAAATACTGCTGCCACAGTTTGCAGGTACCTGGAATAGATGCAGAAGGTGCTACAGAGGCCACAGGCATAGGAGGCATGGAAACTCCACCAAAAGAGCTGTAGCTGACACCGTTGGAAGCTCCAACACTGGAAGGAGGCTGGATGCCTGAGCCTGCGCCTCCTGGGGAGTTCTGTTCTGGCAAACTAGGAGAGTTTTCCCAAGCTTTACGAGCAGACTCCATCTACAGAAACAAAGCACAATAACTACAGACAGTTCAAATGGGGAGGACAATACTGAAGCCATGAGTTCCTCATCTGTGACCTGCTAGCTCAAATTCAGACTAGTCATAGTGGAACGCTGGCAGGTCTCAGGTCATAGGGCTTCACACCAATTTCCAATGGGCAAGCATCCTTCACAAACACTCAACCCCTCCTTGTTATCTGCTGAGCTTTTTGGGTTTAGAGTGGTGCTTCTTGCCTATTTTGGTTTTTCTTTGCTGACGCTGTTTGTGTGTTTGGGTTTTTTGGGGATGGGGTGGTTTTGGGGCTTTTTCTTCCTTTCTTCAAACCATAAGGCACCTAGGATTCCTGACCAGCCAATCTTCCCCAGCTACTGAAACAGCAGGAAAGCTCTGTTGCACTTTCCTACAAGTGGCAAGGACTTCAACAGTCCTGGATGCTGAAACACATGCCCTTCCACCCATGCTGAATAGCATACGCCGGCTTTTACAGGAGCTAATTAAAGACTTAGCAGTACCTAATAAAACACCCTGGGAAAGATCTCTCCATTCTACATACCCTGGCCATGGAAACATGGTATCCACACCCAGGACAAATACACATGCCAGCTTGCTTACCTTAAGAGTGAGATCTGCAGTGGGGAAGGACATTGGGTTGAGGCCAATGCACCGCTGAAGGTGATGATCCCTTCGCAGGATGGGAATGGACTGCGTTAACCCTGCCTGAAGGGAGATGGGTCAATGATGAGTACTTTATAACTCTCATGAGAAAGTCATGAGCTACAAGCTAGCAGCTCTAGTAACTACACCTCACAGGATTCGATCTTCAGTGGTACTGCAGGAGTTAAGTAGCACATTTGACTGTGATCCATTTTGCTGCTGGAATAAATGAAGCTTTGGTTATGTGCAGTGATGCACCCTATGTCAAGCAACACCAGCTTCCACTTAAACATCAATTTGACTCAGTAACTTCATTTTGCAGAAGAGTTCCTCCACCTGTCCCATATTTGGAATCCACCTGAATTTTGGACAAAACCTTTTTTTGAAAGAGCACTTCTGAAAAAAACACCCTTTCAGACAAATCTGTGAAATCAAAGAGACTACAAACTTGAAGACATTTCCAAAGCAGCTTTGCGAGTTTCTCATACTGCTGTCCACAGCTGAGCTACAAGCTGGGCTTTCAGTGTGCTTACTCTTTCATATGTAATAATGAAATACCCAGATGTCTGGAATAAGGTGGGAAACCTCCAAAAGGGCCTAACTAAAGTTAGTGCCTTGCTGTGGCAGATGAGACCTGAGGAAGCTGGCAATCTGGACCTAAAAACACCACTATCTGTATAATTTCCATTAACAACACTCTTGCATCTCCGGGGAGGAAGCTGGTGACCTCAGAGATACCTCTTGCTTTATACAAGGCACAATGATAATGGAGTTGCTCCATGTACCCCTTTTGAGTGAGCAATGCTCCTTTTACCAAGGTACCTTGAGGGCATGGATTTCCATTATGGATTTTAGTCACGGGTGCTGCCTAAGCATTAAGTGGGTAATCAACTGCAAAGAAATACACTTGCTCTCTTTGGAGCAAGGTTTAACTATGAATCAGTGCCAAAAGAAATACTTACATTACTGGCCAAGGCATCCTGCAATTTGGTGACAGGGTTAGCTGCAGTGCCAGAGGCAGAACCAGGTGGCAAGCTGAAATCAGAATCCTGAAAGGGCAAACATACAAAATTCAAATCCAGGTTCAAGGGCCACCTCTCTGCTTCACATGGTTAATGACTCTAGCCTAAATCATGACACTAGACACTGAAGACTGTCCTCCAGTAAGCCTTGCTGGAAGAGAACAAGACAACACTTCTCAGCACTGAGCAGCAGGCAACCCCCAGAGGCACACAAAGGCTTAGATGGCCGTAATTTTGTTCCCCACCTCTCTTACTATCCCAGCTGGTCCTTGGGACGGTATTTCCAAGTGGTATTACATGTTTGCCCAGACATCTTGAGTACCTGGTTTGTGTCAGTAATGAAATCTAAGGCAAATCTGCAGCTGGACGCTTCCTTCAAATCATCCTTCTGCCTCAAACCACCTTTCCTATTTCAACAAGCTCAAATCACCAAGAAGATAAAATTAGATTCAATCCTCACTTTAGGATTTACTCCAAATTCAATGGGTGGCACAGGAAGTACAGAATCCACGTGAATTTCTACCCCGTTAACAGGGGGAATATTCCCTTCCAGCCGTTCCGTTCCCTCCGAACCCTTTCTGTTTTTCAGGGAGCGTTCGTTGCCGATTGGTCCAGGCTTGTGTTCCTTGTTCTGTCCTGAGCCTTGATCTGAATCCTTAACAGGAAAGCAGAGAGGCTGAGACACAAAGACTGAATAACCCAATCTCAAGCCTTAAAAATGCTATCAAGAACAACATAACCACTTCACAGGGCCTCCCACTATGAGCTCTGGCTTGGCTGCAAATCCAGATTACCTTTTTATCAGATTGCTTCTGCACTTGCTCCTTCTGGCAGTCAGGCTTTGGGTCCACCAGGCCAGCCCCATTCATCTCCTCTGGTTTGAGGGTGCCATATGGAGAACTGCGCTGAGAGGAGGTAGCGGAGGATTCCCGAGACTCCGCGCTCAAGTCAATGCCACTATCCCCCTGGCTGCCTTTAAAACCCTGCTATGCAAAGCACGAAATGTGTTAAAGCCCCAGATTCCGACCCAGCTCCACAAAGCAGGGAAAAAAAAAAAAATAATCCCAGAAAATAGCAAGACCATGTCCCCGTTTCAAATCACATCCTTAGTTTACTGCAAAGGATTTGGACATCCCTTGGCTGCTGCTTCAGCTCTACGCAACCCTGAGATAGGGCAAACCAATACACCAAATGGACTGTGGCTTTAGAATAAGGAAGAAATGTTCCACATAGCAACTAAGCTGCGATTGCCAAGATCATTTCACTTGTGATGACCCAAACCAGATTTGAACTCTGGTCTCCAGAGGTGGAGAATTAAGGAACCTCCTCCACCCTCACTACATTAAGGCTACAGCTACACACTGCTCACAAGCAGAGGCACGCAGACATGACCTACAGGACTTCACCACACTCTGCGTCCACTCAGAAGCATAACCTTGGAACAGCTCTACCAGATGGTTACTCTAGATTTACACCTGCACATAACACCTCTATGTCAAGATCTGAGCAGCATCGAGCTCAAATTAGAACTGCAAAGGGACAGTTTAAAATTGCAAAAGCAGAGCTGAGAGTTGCTAAGCACAGATGGAGCAATGAGAAGCATAAGCCACCTACGTTAACTTTACACACAAAATACCTGAATGGCACATCAGGTGCCACTTACCTCAGTGGTGCTAGATTCAGTACCATTGAAGGTATTTACAGGTTTGTTCCAGGAATCACTGCCAGGAGACTGAACAGAAAGCGCTGGAAGAGAACAGAGGGCAGGGTTCAGCTGCCACAACACAACTATGACCACATGTTGTACACTGCGCATGCTACACTATGAATGCTCCATTTCTAGACACGAGGTATTTTCACCACCCAGAAAGACAGTGTTGCTTGATCGGCTGAGATGTGATGAAGCACACAGAATAGAGGGTACGGAGAGCAAAGAGATTCCTTAGAGAACATGAAAATAGAGGAAGAAAGGGCAGAGACAGAAACAAGGAAGGCAATAGCTGTTCAGTGTTAGAGAATGAGAAAACACAGGAAGACAAAATAAGAAAACGGGTGAAGCAAATCCAGCCCAACAGGCTAGGAAATGCTAATATAATAGGTTCTTAATGTTACTCGACTCAAGAAACAGATTAGGTGACTGACATGGTCAACAACAGGAGGTGGATGGCTGAACAGCACAATATGAACAGATGCTACGCTAGATGTCTGTTAGCTCCTCTTCCACTCCCACTAGCATCAGACAAGAGAAGCCTGTCTCTCTTAAGCAGTCACCCTTGTCCTTCCTGTACACACCAAAGGATTACTCAGCTTTTTGAACACTTGAGAGGTACTCAATTTCCTAAACTTACCTGGGCTGTTGCTCTCCCAGATCTCTGTGCCCAGGCTGTTTCCAGACACTGTTACATCACCTTGCTCCAAGCACAAGCTGTTCTGCTTCTTGGCAAACCGAGGAGGAATGCGAGACTGAAGGACACGGGCCTTAGCTGGTGCCTGAGACAAAAAAGGCACAGCCTGCAAGACCTGTTCCTGAACAGAGCTAACACAGCTTGCTCCTGGCAAGTTCAAACCACGCATTTCTAAATGCTGCAATACAAAAAGCCCCCAACTCATCTAACAGAACCATACAAAGTAATTCTGACATGCACACCTCTTTCTTCTATATGGACAATGTGGCTACTGGGAGGTTCTCCCAGTAGAACATGGCAGTGAAAAAAGCTGCCTTCAGCAGCATGAGATTCTTCATGCAGGAGGAGGTAGGGGAATAGGATACAAAGCAAAACACTTTGTGGGCCCTGTTGCTCTGACTGCAGTCCAGCAATGTATCAGGTTAAGCTTTTTCTGTCCCCCACTCCTCACCTGAGCAGCCTGTTCCTTCTTCCTTCGCTCTTCTTCCAGCAAGCGACGCTGCTTCTTAGTAAGAACCTCAATGAAGCCTTCACCTGCCAGAGAACCAACTTCATTCTCTTCTGCTGTGTTTGATACCCGACTATCGACGATGGTACCTGAACAAAGCACATACAGGGAAAAAACAGTGCATTTGTATATGCATATAAAGCTTTATAATTGCAATAATAAAGAATGCATTTCAAATAGAACCAGGTAAGCAAGTAAGCTACAGGTAAGCAAGTTCAGCCAGCAGCACTGCAGAGTGACTCAAATTCAGATTCAGACTCAAATTCCCCACTCTGGAAGCTCTTTTCATTTCCTTTGCACTACATAAGGTATTTTGGGCTTGCAATTTAACATCTTGGATAGAAACATGGGCATAATTCTCTCTAAAACCTGATTTTCTATAGAACAAACATTAAAGAGACTGTCAGAACAGGCTGAAAAGGTTGGGTTTTAAAATTTAAAGCCATCTTTTGTCTTCCATACTTTCTTGTTAGTGTAAATAAATGGAAAAAAAAAAAAAAAAAAAAAAATCGAGCCTGATATTTAAAATTACACTGGATTGAATGAGTCTGTCTTCAAGCCAGCCATAATGTGTTATCTCTTTAAAGAAAGAAATCAGTGGAGACACTCACTTCCATAACTCAGTTCAAACTGTGGCAAGGCCTCTCCCTTCTCGCTTGCTCTTTGCACAGTGGATTTGGGCTCCTTCTCTGGCTTTTTACCTGGCCCCTCAGCACACTCCGAGTTGGCATGGGAGGCCCTATCCAAGCTGTAAATGGAGTGGCTGCTCCCACCACTGGTGTTGCCAAGGCCCCCTCCTTCTTCTGGAGACCTATAAGGGAAGAAGAGAAAGGAGTTAGATTTGTCCCCACAAGATGAGTAAAGGTACCAAGAAGAAAACACATGGGCTATATTTTCTTTCCCAGTTTTCTAATCATACCTCATCCTTTCCCAGACATTGCCCAGATGAAGCAGATGTTGAATTATGAGCATACAGCCCATTACAAAAGATCTTACTGGAGATGTGGGATGGAAGCAGAATAGCTGTAGTCATGAGTCAAACTTGTTGCCCCTACAACAAAGCTTAACACCCTCACTTGTCTTTATGAGGAGAGCTCTGTGCTTCTGTACTCTTCTACCCTCCTAAGACACTGCTCTAACAGCTCCCCTTTGCAATTAACACGCCCTTCTTGGTAAGGATCAATGTGAGGGAAAGAAAAGGGAGATGGGGAGAGGCTTATGACACTGAAAGGGAAAAAAGAAAAAAACATAATTTTCCCATTTTATTTCTCCCACTTTTTTTTGGTGCCCATTTGACCACCACCTACACATCATACCCAAGCGTTCAACTCACAAAAGAGTAACCTGTCCCAGGAAAACCCAGCCCTAACTTCTGTCCTCTGCTCACTCCACTGGGGATTCGTGATAGGAAAGACACAACAGGATTGGACCAAGATTTCCTTCATTATTTGTCAACGAGTGAAAAGCAGTCTGGACAGCAGAGAGCTGCCTTGGTCAAAAACTAAGGTGAAGAGCAGCAGCACATGACATTACTGCAGTGTCTCAGCAACTTCCATAAACCTGGATTCTGAGCATGGAAGCAAAGGCAGTGACTGATAGTAAAACAGAGAGATAAAACCCTTGGTTGCCATAAAGCTGGAAAAACACTCATAGAAGTCACCTGCAGACGCAAAGAAACACAGCCCACCCTCACCCAAAGTCCAGACCTTCTCCAACCCTGACACACATTTATCAGGTGGCAGATCTCTGCACATCAGAATGCAACCTCACCTTTTGTTTTTTATCAGCGTCCCGCTCTGCTGACTCTCATATCTGGAAGCTGCTCCCACACCAGTCCTGACAGACTGCTCTGCAAACCCTGCTGGCTCGGCCTTGCGGCTCTGCCTGTCCACAAGTGGCCTTTGGCTCGAGAAGCTCCTCTTTGCCAGCTCCCTCTTCTCGCCCAAGCTCCCACTCCCAAGGCCACCCTCCAGCTGGCCTTCACTCTCCGGAACTCCCTCTCGTCTCTCCCTCCGCTCGCTGAAGTCACTGCTTTCAGATGCTGTTTCCCATTCCTCATTGGCATGGTCTGATGAGTTCTGGTAGGACAGCTCAGGAGACCGTCTGCTCGAAATGCTGCTCTTTTCTGCACTGGTCAGCTTGGGTCTTCCAGGCCACTGGCTGGGCAGCAGGTTGGGGCCTCCTTCCTCAGGGTTCCACTGGCCAACTGATTCCCTCTCTTGCCTGAGGCGCCTGAATCGTGGGGGCTTGTCTTGGCGGGGGGGACGCCGCCTCCTGAATGGTCTGTTCTCTATGTTCTCCTGATCCGCTGAGTAGTCTTCCTGGAAAAAGTGCCTTTTGTCATCCAGATGACTCTCATCAAAAACCCGGCTGGAGAAGGAATCCACGTGTTTGTAAGAATCCTGAATGTAGTCCCTGTCAGCCTGCTGCCTGCTCCCAAAAGTGTCCGATGGAGAGGTGTGGCTGTACTCCTGCCACCCTGCTCCCCCATTCCTGCCTTGCCACTGGGTGGGCTCCTTACCCATGAACCCCCTTCTCCCATAGCCAGAGTTGCTCAGTCTTGGCGGCAGTGATCTCCCAAAAGCTCTGGGAGCCCTCATCTTAGGATCCAGACTATTGTGATCATCTGAATAGATTTTGTTGGACCTCCAAGACTCTTTGAAGTCTCCCTTTTTTAAATCACTGTCCTCCCGGTCCAGCACGGAGCCTTCGTTGCTGTTTTCTGAGCCCCTTTGCCTGCGACGTTTGGGGAGCTCCTCATACTCTGACCCTTCACTGTGTGTCTCGCTTGCAATGCGGCGCCTCGGCTTGCCCCGGGGGAAGTCCTCTGCCTGGTTGAACTCCCGCAGCCCTCGCCCTCGGCTGCTCCGCTGGTTGTTATAGACCCCCCGGCTGCCTACCACAGTGCCTCGGCCTCGGAAAGTGAACTCTCTGAAGCCTCTCCCTCGTCCACGTCCTTGACCTCTCCCACCAAAGGCTTGTTCCTCATCAATGAAGATCCAGTTGTTTCTTTTGGTAGGAGGGAGATCACCGGATTCTCTGGATACTTTGTTCTCCCAGGTTCTTTCTGGCTTCTCTTCCTCTTCTTCTTCCTCCTCTTCCTCTTGGGATTTCTCAGCCTCTCGGGCAAGGGTGGCTTGGGAAGAACCTTTGTCATCCAGTAGGTAACGTGTCGAGCTCACTAAGGCTGCAGGATCATCTGACTCATTTTCTACTTTCTGAATAGCTGCCTTCTCCTTCAGTGGGCGCGAGATGTCCTCTCCTTCAAGCTTAACCTTCTCCATCTCCTTCTCCTTCTCTTCCACCTTGAGGGCTTTCAGGACTGGCTTTTTAATTGGGCCTGATCTTCGCGTCCTCCCCATCTGCTCCTGGTGCTGACCACTGGTGGTGCGGTTCTCAGGAGCCCACTCTGTTGTCTCTTCTGTGGGCTGTTTGGTATTAGCTCCTTCTTTCTTCCATGGGTCAGCACTGAATGACTGCTCATCCCTGGGCGCTTCTTCAGCAGCTTCTGCGACAGTCTCTGCAGGTTTCTGATGGTGGTTGATATCCCAGCCGTTGTACTCAGGCTTCTTCTCTGCTTGGATAAAATCAGGCTCTAGGGGTGAGCACCTCAAGTTTGCATGGTGGTTCCCAGCAGGACACGCTTCCTGTGCCATCTCCTGATGCTGAAACAAAAGATCTTGACCTATCCTCTGAGAAGGCAGACAGCTGTCAAAGTCTGCTTGGGCCTTCTTGTCAAAAGCATTCAAGTACTCTTCCCCTCTGTCTTCAAAGAGATCTCGCTGGGTGCTCAGACTCTCCTGCCTTCCCGGAGCAGCAGAGTAACTGTCATTCCTGAGAAGAAAACAAACAGCACACAAAAGAGTCAGCTAATGCAAAGCACAACCTGTCTCCAAGAGCCTACACTGGGCACAAGAGGTGGAAACAAAACAGTTGGTGTTTGTTCTAAATCACAAGACAATACGCCTATAAATACCTGAATGTTGGGCAGATGTGCTCTGGCCCCAGGCTGTACTGCCTGGTTTGTCCTTACCAATGAATGATGAAAAAAGCAGTTCCTGTCATGGCCAAACTTAAGAAATAAAGGGAGATTCAGCCTCCAACATAGGTGGAGATCTGAAAACAAGGAACTGATTATAGAAAGTCCCAATGAATTAGGAGACAAACTAGAAAATATCAGAATTTTTAACTCAGTTCCCTGTAATTACCCACATGGGTGGCACGAGACTTTTTCCTACTGAACAGACTCCCAAGCTGGTCAGTCTAAACTGGGATTAGACAGAAAAACTCTGAACAGCTCAGTTTAAAGCACCTCCATGACATAACACACTCAAAGAGTGTAAGGATGCTACCAGATCAGTACCTTGGCCTATTCAGAGATATCTTTTGGGTCAACTCTGTCCTTCCTTTTAGTAGGGGTGACTTACAGCATCACCTCCCATCACAGCATGCATAAGGATGAGTGTGTTCCGCGCTCACCTGGCATGCAGCCCCTCCATGGTGATGCTGTCAGCCTGTTTTTGATGTGACAGAGAGTATCCTTTACTCTGCACGGATGTGTAGCTCTCCTGGCCCCACACTGGCACAGGGTCCAAGGGACCAGTTTTCCTTTCTGCTGTCCCTGCCTGACAGTTCTGATCTTCAGACCGACAGCTGCTCCCACCGATGGAGTCCTGCTGAATCATGGGCTTCATAATTCCTGGTCAAGGCAGAGTTCACACCATTAACACTAGGATCTCAAAGCCAAGAAGAATTGACAATCCACAGCTAGCCTGACTCTCCTTTCTTCCAGAGCAGCACGTGACTGCAGCCATGGAAACCTTTCTGACAGAAGGGAGACTGTGCTTGGGAAATACACAGCTGGGAAATACACCTGGAGTGATAAAGGTGACACAGCTTTTGGAACACTACGCAGCATCATTGGCTTGGAAGCAAGCAGGTGTATGGACACAAACTGCAAACTCAAGGAAATGGCTTATACACCCTAATGTTTACAGTTACGTCTCTGAAGATCAATAACAACACAGGAAGGTGCTAGAAGCACACAGCTCAGGAACTACAGGATCCCAGTTCTCAAAGAGGCTCTATTAAGATTTCACACGATTACAATAACGCCCTAATGCGATCCTTCTCTAAGGGGCAAGATCTACTTTTACACCTCCAAGGCTCCAAAGCTGTTAGAGAAGATCCCTCACTGCAGTGCAGAGGATGGACAAGCAGGTGTCCTTCCTCCCAGCCTCCTCCATCCACTTAACCATCTCTAACTGCAGTCTATCCTTTTCTCATTCCTTCAGGTCAATCATAGCCAGCCAGAATGTAAAGTCTGGATGGAGCTGGTTGAAGCACAGCAACCTTCCAGACATGGATCAACTCAACAGCATAAAGGAAAAAACTGAAAACACCTTACCTGAAGGGTGAAGGGCTGAAGGGTAGAAATCCACAGGCGTGCGACTCTGAGCCATGCGAGGGTCCATGTAAGAGGGCATCATCATCCAGCGAGGATCAAAGCCAAGCATCTGGGGGTGCGGCGGGTAGAAGGTCCGTTGGGGATGAGAATGGGATGGGGGAGGATAAATTTGCTGCTGCTGCCAGTGCTGCATCTTGTACAGCTGCTCCTGCAGGGAAGGGGATGAGCTGTTTGACATGAATGGTCACAGTGCCAGGAATCGCATTTAAAAACCAGCCAGGCAAAGAAAAAGACATTCCATGTATTAGAGTCTCAAAAAGAGATCAGATGGGAGGGTAGACAACATAAAGGGCAACTCTCTACCAGCTGGGAACGTGGCAGTAGCTGTTATTCTCTGAATACCCAGAACAGCCAAAACACGTTGTAGCCAGCGTATCACACCTCCATTGGCCAGGAAACGTGGCCAAATGCAAGGGATCAGCTTCAAGCCCAGAGTCTGCACTTTCTTAATACTTCTATGAGATACAGGACAGGCTCCTGTCAAACAATTTCCTAATTGGAACCAAACACATCAGAACACACTGCTCTTTATGGAGGAAATGCAACTAAGTTATTTAGTGTGCATGTATATTAGTGTTACTCATGTTAGCCAAACAGATTAGACAGGAAGAACCTAAAGACAATTAAGAGAGCCATTAATAATTTACAGTATTTCCCCTGCATCCTCCAGAGACAAGCTGACACTTAAAGGTTGTTTCCCATCTCCTGCATGGCTGACAACTGTCATGATCATAACCCGATTTGACATTTAACTGCTGCTAAAGGTCCAAGAATCACCTAAATCTAAAGGGAGTTTCGTGTACCAAAGTTTTCAAAAGGAAAAGAGTTCCCATTAACATGAAATACATCTATTTACCTGTCAAACTTTCCACCACCAGTTCTTACTGAGCTTACAGCAGTGTCACACACGGTAACTGTTCATCAAGAAAGACAATCCCCTACTGCAGAGCCAGAGAGACATCCTTAAACCTAAACCTGACACATCATTACAGCAAGAAACTCAGATAAATGCAAAGATTATATCTGAGCTATCTAGTGCTCTAATACCTTAGAGAAAATGTTTCATTAATGATACCAACACTACTATTCATTTTGTTCTTTTCATGGAAGCATTGCTACCAAAGCAGCAATATAAGCCAGCCAAAATACAAACTGCCTCATACATACTAATACCACAGAGGGTAAGAGAAAATAAACTGAAAATTTCATGTTCTTCCAATAGCAATGACCTGTGGGATTACCATCATGGCAGCAGACATCCAATTCTTTTTAGTTTGAAAGCATCTATTTTTTAAAGAGTAACATCAGCAACGTTTGCTGCTGTGCATTTGAATCATGAAAATGTCAACTGCCGAGTAACAAGCACAGGGGAACGTCCATAAAAGAGCAATTACTGAGCTTCCAAGCAAAAGTGAAACGTGAGCCCCTCATTATGGTTTGCAGCAGCATTGATTATATCACATTTCAAGTGGTTATTCTACAAAGAATAGCAATTAACTTTGCACCATCTCAAGCCTGAATATTCTGCCCCTTAGACTGACTAAAGGAAGCTCACTGCCTCTGGAAACAGCTGAAGAGCATGCATGGCCCATACAGCACTGTAAGTCAAGGCAAGATGCAAGATATACAGCAATTCAGGCTCATCTCTCAGAGCCCCAGAAGGGATTTTTCAAAGTAATAAAATAGAAACAGCCAATATCTAACATATTTATGGTGCAACAAAAATAAAGATCTGAAAGAGCCTCATAGATAAAACTTGGGTAGGTGGAAAATGAGAGCAGATGTAAAGGACCAGCTCTTTGCCAAGGCAGGAGGTAGAATGGGAATGTGCCGCTTCACTGTGCTCATATTCTGTTCCTAAGCAGCCCAAACTCCTGCCAACCTGAGCACAGTTTGCCCCTGGCAAGCAAATGGCTCCTCATATCTAACAGTGTTAAGGCACAGCAAGTGCAAAGTGGAATAGAAGCAGTTCATCCCCAAAGGTCTTCCTTTCCCTGGGCCTGTATATTCCCCCTCCTCCTCACTGCAGCAGTCAAGAACAGTGGCTCCCATCTTGTGCCAGGGTAGTAAGAACAGATGTTCACCAGGTTCACTAAGAGCCAAAGACATGAGACTTCACCGGATCAGGCCTACAGCAAGGACCAAGACAGCCATATAGAAAGGGGACCATATCCCCAGCTTCTCCTGCATACACAGACTTGCAAAAAAGAGCTCTGCTACAAATCACATAGTCCCTAAGATCTCATACTGTCAGAAGACACACAGACAACCATGTAAGACAAGTCAACGTTTCTGACAGCAGCAACTACTTTTGTCCCAGGCAAACTTGTGACAAAGCTGGCCTGCCCATGCCTCTCCCCAGCCACAGAAAGCCCCTAACACGATAGCTAAAGCATCACAGGGTGCATGAAGAATTCACATAATCCATCTGGAGTCCTTTAACCCATCAAACAGGACATACCTGTAATCTCAAGTACCAAAAAAGACCCCCCATTTACCACCTCTCA
Source organism: Forpus xanthops (assembly GCA_032466535.1). NCBI lineage: Eukaryota > Metazoa > Chordata > Aves > Psittaciformes > Psittacidae > Forpus > Forpus xanthops. The sequence goes on along the minus strand of JASSUY010034909.1, from coordinate 24,270 downwards.
GCCCAAAGACAGTCGATTAATTGGGGCTGATGGTGTTGAGAACCAAGCAAATGCAATGGTTTGGTGGGAGTCCAAAGGAAGAGGGGTAGTAGCGTCACATCAACTACCTGCTGCTGTTGCTGCTGCTGTCTCTGAAACCGTGGAGGAAGAGACTTCTGGTATTTGCTGAACTCCTGTGCTGGAGAGGGAGCTTCTCTGAGCTCCTCCTCACTGCTGCTTTGGGTTGCTGCTGCTGGGGCAGGCGTCTCCTCTTCCACATAGCCAACAGAGGCCTCTTGGGTATGAAACTCAGGGGTTGCTGAGGAGAACAAAATAAACCTTGAAGATCCCTGCTCGTGCCAGGGCTTGTGAGTACACCACCACATCACAACATACACGCGTGAGGGCGTGTCCTAACTGCATTATTTGGTTGAACTTTATTACAAGCATAAACAGCACATTAAACACAATCTGACTTGCTTCGACAGCTCTAGAAGGCTTTGTCCATCTTATTTTAGTGATAAATGGGATTTATGCCTTCTGCTAAAGCACTGGGGGGTGGTAAACCAGGTCTATTTCCCCTCTTATTCCTTAAACCTGCAAGCACTTACTGATTTTCTGACCTGGGGCCCAGAAGCACTTTCTCAATATCACCATCCAACCACAAGAAGATCAAGAGGTCCATTCCAACTAGGTCCCTGCTAGCACAGCTGACTGAGCATACAGAGAGGCAACCAAAGAAGTCTGCATTTATTTTAATTGGACTTTATAAATAAACTTTCATCACCAATCCAAAATACTCTGCTGAGTACATGAAGCAACTGATCTCAAGTGCAGATGAGGTACCCTCCACACACAACCTCCCAGCACTTCTCTGACACTTCAGGTGAGAGATTGGCACAACACATAAAGGCAGTTCCCACGAGGTGAGGAAAGCAAAGTTTCTGTACCTCTGCGGAAAGCAGGACCGTTCTCTTGCACAGCATTTTTCTCTGTGCTTGCTGATCTCACGTCTTCATTCTCAGTGTGTCTCTGGGCTTCCCCACTCTTCTGAGCCAATTTGCACTTCTGATCAAGTTGCTTCAGCTTTGCAGCACAGGCTGCCAGACGCTCTTCCCTGGCTCGCCGCTCCTCCTCCTCCCGTCGCCTCCTGGCTCTCTCAACAGCCTCTGAGATCTCGGAGTGCACAAACTTTTGTCTCAGTGGCACCTTTTCTTCTTTATTATCCTCAACGGACTGCTGTCTGAGAACATTTCCCACTGTGGGCTTCTGCCAAAGGAAAAACATTCCTCCCTAAGTACGACCTAAACTTATCCTGTACCTTCAGTTTTGCATTTCACTGAGGAACTCCCCTCCTGACTCCCTCCCTTCCTATTCTCATGCATGTAAATCCCCCTTTTGGTGGGGGGAGTTATTTCTATCTGATTTAATAGCTCCATATTCTCCCTGCCTGACAATTTCACTGCCCTGGACCAGCTTCAATTTCTTTTCTCTAGCAGGAACACTGTGCAGATGCACTTCTCTACAGAAAACAACTGAGGAATTCGTCAGCATCCCATTTTCAACAAAACATCAAACTGGCCTCTTAAAGGCAGCAATGTGTTGCATTCAGTGGCACAAATCTACTCACAGGAGTTCAAGCTACCTGGTATTCAGATGAAGAGCTCCAGCCATTCAGTTTCCTCAGAGGCTGCTGTGAATCCTGCCCTTTCCGGACTGACCGGGACAAGCCAACAGAGTCACTCCAAGTCTTTCCTTCCTCCAAGGTGTGTTTGACATCTGCACTGTCTGCAGAGCTCAGGGACAACTGTCGCTGCCTTCTGGGATCCCAGCTGTTCCTGTAATATAAACAGCTTTGCTATTACATTTGCTATTTGCCTCAAAAAGCACTTCCACTCTCATCAAGTGGCAAAGACATCTGACTGCAGCAGAAAGGGAAGATCAAAAATCTACCAGAACAAGCAATATGGTTTTCCTCCTAAGGAGCATAATGAGTAATATCACTATTGGGAGAAGGAAAAAAGCCTGGCATCTTGACACTTGGCATCGAGACCTATGCACATCCTTGGAGCCCATTCATGACAATGGCCAGTGGAATCAACAAAGCTACAGTAGGAATCCAAGAGGAATCCAAGAGGATCAAGCATCAACATTTACAACAAGTTTTAAGAAGATCCTGGTGTTGTTTTCTTTTACTGAAACAACCACAGGTGCAAATACAGTCCCTTCTTACCATTTCTGTCGTCCATCTTTAGCAAGAGGTTCTTCCTCTTCCTCATCTTCACTAAACTTCAGTTTCTCGGAGTAATCCACTTCTTCATGAATGCCTACAAAAGCAGGATTGGAGAAAGGATATATGAGAGAAAAGAAACATGTCCTTTGTCCTGATAAAGCTTATGCCCTCTCGAGCACTAAACCAGAGAAGCCACAGATAAGCTACCTGGAAAGCCAAATGGCCACCGCTGGTAATGATGCAAGTAGTGTGGACCCACACTGCTCAACAGCTGGGCTGGTCCCAGAAGAGGAGCAGCAAACAGTCTGGGAATGGGGGCTGAAAATGAGACAGCCACCAAGCAAGACTGTGGGTAAGTGGATAGATACTTAATGCTCAGACTGAAAAGGTAGGACTAACTACTCTTTCATGGAGCCATACTGCTATCCTCCTGTTTGGTGTTTTCAGTTTATAGGAGTCTTCAGATCCAATTCCTTGAGCACAATGTGATGGAAAGGATCGGAAGGATCCATTGTGTCATCATTTACACCAACAGCAATTTAACAACTACACACACCACTCTTTGCTTGCCCTCTTTCGGTGGCAGTGAAACAGAGCCACCAGAATACATATCCTGGCTATTTCATGCTTCAGGGAGGAGTAACTACTTCACCTCCTAAGTTGCTGCCTGAAGCTGAGGAATAAAAGCACTTTACCTGCCCATCCATCATCTGCATCATTGTCTAGTTCATCCAGCCCCTTTAGGTTCTCTGCATTGATAATGGTGGGCCGAGGTGCTCTCTCCATTTGCTGCCGAACCGGACGTGTCAGGCGGGACAGGCTGGGCCTGTTCTCTTTTCTAAAGAGAAACGCAAAACCATGGTTAGAAACAGCAAACAGTACAGAAAAGAATGTAGAGCTGAGTTTGTAACAGTGAATCAGTCCTTTTCTATCACGCACTTACATAAAATCTCCAACCTTCTCTCCCTGTCCAAAGTTGTTTTCCCTTGTCTACCTGGTATCCACTTTCTAGGGCTGACAGATGAGAGCTGCCACACTTCCAGTCCAGAATAACACACAACTACTTCTCTTGCACACTGGTCTTCAGACACACAGTGATTACAGTACTGCAACATTTCAGGCGCAGCAGTAGATGAAGCAAAGCACTACTTCGTTAGGTAAAAATCAGGTTTTATCTGTGGCTGTCTGCTGCTTCACCCATAAAACTGAACCCTTGGCCCAAATGCTTGCATAGTTTAAGGTTCATATCACCACCCTGAACCTGCCCCTCCAGGGGGATGGTCATAGCAGCCTTACCCATCCTGGTCATTCATCTGGTACTGTCTGAAGGGTACCCGGGGCTCAAGCCGAAGCTGAGGAACAGGGAAAGACCCTCGGTCCAGCGATGCAGGGGTCTCAGACGGCTGTTGTGGACACATCTGGAACAAGGCAAAGCAGATTAGCCTGGTTTTTATTCTTGCCACAGGAAGGCTTTCCCAGATTAGGTTACAATGTGAGCACAGCAACCGCATCCACACAAAGGGAAACCAAACATTTCACATCTGGCTGCCTAACATCCCACATTCTAATGGTTACCCTCACCAGGTCTGGAGGGAAAGCAGCAACTTTTCCTTGGGCTGAGCAAGGCTGTGTTACACTATTGCAGCTTGAAAGCAGAAGTATGCAACAAGGAAAGCTAAAAACAGATCAAGAGGTATCCCTAAGCAAGCCACTGAACCACCTGAACATTGCAGACAACTTCCTCAACCCACACACACATTTCAACAAGGACATTACAGCTGTGGGGAAAGAGAACTTACAAAAGCAGGTAGCATGTCATGGTATGTAGGTGGCTGGTAGACATTCCCCATGAACTGCGAAGCCCCTTTGCGGACAGGCTGAGCTGGGCGGAGAGACGGCTCCTTCGGATCGCTGGCACTCACTGAGGAGGGGGCTCCGTCTCCGGTGCTGGGGGCCTTGCTGCCCAGCTCAGCAGGGGAGGCGGTCAGAGACATGGCAGAGGTTATGTTCCTCCCACCGCCCTCCCTCCAACTGGTGACATCTGGAAGGGAGGCAGTAATTACATTAGCATTTGTAAATTAAGAGAGTTACTCCACCAGAAAGTCTTGAAACTCAAATACTCTGGTCAAGCCCTTAATGTAGAAATAACACCAGGGACCAAGTAAAACTTGTCACTGTGTTTGTTTTCCAAAGTGTAGCAGCATCAGCTGTTACTAAGTATTGGCTGCACTAATGGTGTCCTTATTCGTCAGTAAGACTGAATTCCAACCAACTCTGCCACCCATCTCCACAGCTTGAACCCTGCAGAAGGCCAGTGAGATCACACACAAACACTCCAAGAGAAGCCATGTTACACCACCCACCCATTTCACTTTTGACTCCCCTAGCCCAGGGGGAAAGGGTCTGCTTTGAAAAAGCACTCAGCAACTTTTATTAAACAATGCAGCAGACGACACTCCATACTCAGCTGTCTGGACCACAGAACTCACGCAGAGAACATCAGCACTTCAAGTGAATCTGGGGTCATTTGCTGAGCAGCTGGACACGTATGAGCTCTTAAAAAGATAAAGGTGCATATCTGATATTATCCTGACCTGGCATCCCACTGGCCAAAATGGTCTATGGGGTTATAAGCTGGGTAAGGCAGAAAGACACAAGCACTGACTTACTCTGGGGGCGGAGGCTTGGTCCTGGCCCATACGACGGATCTAAGGCGCCCTTTTCTTTGCCAACCTTGTCCTGCTCGCCAGCTGCTTTCAGCGTCGGAAATTCCTCGGGAGAGAAGGATAACAGTCGGCTTGAGGCCCTTGAACCTGTCAGACAAGTAAGTGTGGGACTCAGAGAAGATCCTTCTACTTTGTCAATTTCCTTACGAGATCAGCTTGGAAGCTTGTTTCCACAGAAACTGAATCTCCATCATAGAATCATAGAATAGTTAGGGCTGGAAAGGACCTTAAGATCATCCAGTTCCAACCCCCCTGCTCTGGGCAGGGACACCTCCCACTAAACCGTGCCACCCAAGGCTATGTCCAACCCAGCCTTGAACACTGCCAGCGATGGAGCATTCACAACAATTACTATCTACCAGCACCTCAGCTCAGATCCAAAACACTCTCAGACACTGTCACCAACACAACACCACACCTTCACCCAGTACTCCCACACTCTTTAACCAGGGATCTTCCTTTAAATTCGCACGTTCATTAAAGTCAGAGTGAACTCTCTCAGTGTCCAACTGTTCTTTAAAGTACAAAATCCAGACTGAGGCAGAGATATAAATTCTGCAAGATCCCTTATAGCTGATACCTCTTACCAAGTATTTGACATTTCAGACCCTTTCCTCTCTGATCTCACTCTAAGGGGAAGGCTATTGTTAAGATTTCTGGAGACATACTCAGCGGAAGACCACAGATAAGGCCTCAGAGCTATGTGCTCTACCCCACTCTTCCCTTCTGCAGCATTTTTAAGATGCAGATCACCGGCCAGATCAGACCAGCTTCATTTCTAGTCACTGGCAAAGTGTCTTGCTGAGTCATCAGCCACCCCAGAATGACAGCTTTCTGTTAATGCTAAAGATCTGCCAGTGCCTGGAAAACAAACCGGAGCAATTCTCCTAAAGCTGTTGGCAAGGTAACACCGAATAAAAGGAAATTGTCAGCATTATTGCACTCCTAAGGATGTTAAAAACTCCTTTTTCTGAGAACTGTTTCTTGATGTTACTTGGCTAATTCTCTTTCTAAAAAGGGCATTTCAGAATTGCCAGGTTAGAAGTACCAGCAATGAGTACTGAAGACCTGACAGAAGAGTCTCATTTCTTTATGCCGCCTTGCCCTAAAAACTTAAGGCTTCTTGAAGTCATTTTCACTTTCTGGAACTTGTCCACTGCACAAGAGCTCCCACCTCTATTTCCAGGGAAGACACTGGAACTGCTGCATGCAACATCTTCAAATATTTCAGAGAGCTGAGAATACACAAGGATGACATTTCTCAAACACAGCACAGAACATCTGAGATGTGCCAGGAGTTCTGATTTCTACTGCATTATACTAGAGAACTAGGTCAGCAAGTCCCCCTTCAGGGGAGGCTTCCACCCACAAGTAAGGCTGCACAATGTAACAACTGTTAATGCACAGGCACTAACAATTTGTATTCTAATCCATGGTAACATCACACTGATAAAACTTTGGTGCATCCTTCTTTTTCTCCAAATGCCCCCTATACAAAAGACACCGGCACAGAGCAGTTCATGATTAATCTGCAAGACCACACTCCTTCAGGATATGCCCTCCAAAAAAGATTTTACAGCAGTAATACCTAAGAGAGAGCAAAAAGCAATGGACTTTCCTCTTTGTCAATAATATTAGAAACTGCTCTATTAGCTTAGAAGGAAAAGCAACTTTTCAATGCCACCAAAGAAGAGGTGTGAGGATGGGATGGCCTAGAGAAGTCCTTTCAGCCAGTTTTCTGATGCTTCTGTGATTCAATTAGCTTCTAATTAAGCTGCTGATAGCCACATATGCAACTCTTTCCTTGGGTTGTGTCATGAGAACTCTATATTGATACGTGTGACCTAGAATGAGCTTTCAAAAAATCTTTTAAGAACATTGTTACGTGATGAGATTTCAAAACAACTGTAGGAGGTACAGACACAGCAAGTGTCTCAGAAGTACCAATTAACCGAACAAGACAGAGTCTTTGCACTGGCCACCAACCTCAGGCAAGCACAGGTCTCTGCTTTAACATTTAGCCTTTCAGAAACACCTTCTCATTAAGGGACTTGTCTCTTAATTATCCTTCATTAAGGAGAAGCTTGGCCCCTTCAATTCTGCAATCTGCAGCTCTCTCAATTCTTTCAAATCTCTGCAGTTCACTCAACAACTGAATGGTGCCAGGTCTGTTCACATTAAACCAGTGGAACTGAGCTGTTATTCTCACTGCAGTTTTAATGGTAGTACTCACTGCAGCTGGAAAGCACCTCCTGCGTGGAAACAAATGCATGTGAAGACAAACTCCCAATTCCTGCTATCACTGCTGTAGGACCCTGAGTCAAGCAGAACCCATTAGGAGTACAGTTACCCAGGGAGATTTAACAGAGAGGTCTCAGCCAAGGCACAGGCAAGTGCATCCTGCAACAGCTCCAGTGCCACCTCCACCCACTGACACTGTAATACCCTTGGAGCAGGGATGCTGTGTGCAGCCTCCCTGAGTGTTATCATTACAGCCTCACCTTTGACCACCTAATTAGGTGAAATTCCTTGCGCTACTAGCCACGGAGATGCTTGTATTTCCAGTCTGCAACGACCTCCGCTTTTCTTCTAAACCAGTCCTTCCACTCTTTCCCTCTGCTTTCTGCACCTTTACTACACACCGCTCTGGGCTGATGGAAGATGCTCAAGAGGGGACAAGTGTTTCCCTTCTCCTTCAAAACCTTCACCTCCCAGAACTCCCCGTTGCTTTTTTAGTGCATGAATAATGCTGGCTCAAGGTAGTGAATAAACACACTCTGTTCAAGCTATGTCTTGCAGTAGCAGACCTCAACAGATGTAGCTGCATCACGCCAGCCAACACATGACACAAATTGAAAACAAAACTCATAAGGCTTCACTGCACAGTAACCAAGACAGTTGTGTCACCATTCCACACCAGTCCAGGCAGAGAATGCAGAAAGAAATGGAGCCCACTCCATCTCATGCCTATCTGGGAGATGTAGGGAATATCCAGCATCACTTCTTGTTTTATCATACTCACCACCTTCTTGTCCTGCTGGCTTTCCATTCAGCTGTGCCCATGACTTTGGTCCACCTGGCACTGAATTTGTACTCTGAAAACAAAACACAAACAAACCCAAACATCCACAGATCAGTGAAGTCTCATGCCTGTTCCTCATTTCCTCTCATCTTCATCAACTATTTCCTCAAATCATTCTGCCTGCTTTCTTCCCTCTAATCAAGCTTTCCATTTGCTCTGTTGCATTTTCCCACATGGCTCCTCTTAATATTATAGATTTGTTCCATGCTACGCCTCAGCCTGAAGGCTACTCTACTTTCTTATGCAGAAACCACTCTTCTCCTCTTCAAAATGTAACTCCTGTCCTAATTGAGAAAGTTGGGGCTGTTTAGCCTGGAGAAGAGAAGGCTCTGTGGAGACCTCATAGCAGCCTTCCAGTATCTGAAGAGGGCCTATAGGGATGCTGGGGAGGGACTCTTCATGAGTGACTGTACTGAGAGGACAAGGGGTAACAGGTTCAAACTTAAACAGGAAAGTTTAGACTGGATCTGAGAAAGAAATTCTTTACCGTAAGGGTGGTGAGGCACTGGAATGGGTTGCCCAGGGAAGTTGTGAATGCTCCATTGCTGGCGGCGTTCAAGGCCAGGTTGGACATA